>RJWM01021367.1:0-35439 GCA_004363535.1 Dasyprocta punctata
TATTCAAACCTACATAATGTTTAACATTTTTTCTGATTTCATGAAATTGTATTTGCCTACAATATCTGTCTCATAGGCAAAAGCTCTGAAATTCCAATAGATAATAGATTGAGGGAGAAAAAAAAAGCAGTATACCAGTCTTAACTTCAGCAAATGTTTGCAATTTATTTCAAGTGATGACTTTTGAAAAATCATACGAAAATAGTAAGGTCTATTAGTAAGACCCAAGACACAAATAAGACAGGGAAAATATGGTTTGTCTATGCAGTTGTTACCTAGAAAATTATTAACTAAGGAAGAAAATATCCTAACTCTATTTTTGAGAGTCTACCTTGGGAAAACGTTGCCTACACATTGATAAATAAGAAACCATTTCTTATTTCTCATTGCATTTCCTATAAAAACCTCAGTCAGAAGATTAGGCCTTCATTTGAAAGGTGTTTTTAATTAGTTCTGCTTAACAAGGAAGAGATGAGCCGGGTGCAGTGGCGCTCGCCTGTAATCCCAGCACTCAGGAGGCTGAGGCCAGAGTGAGCTACAAAGTGAGCTCAAGGCCAGCCTGAACTGCACTGCGAGACCCTGTCTCAAAAAAGAAAAGAAAAGATCATATCTTGGTTGTGACATGAACCTCAAGTGGAGGATATTTTTCTCCCTAATTTGGCCCAAATATTCTGTTTTGGCTTTGAATTATACTGTGCAGCAGTGAACTGAAATTCAAAATTTTGCTTTGTCCTACACATTTAACAGCTCAAAACTAGTTTTGTGCATATTTCAACTGAAGGTAGTATATATTTATTATTTATATAGTAAATTCATTTACTTGCAATATACTTGGTTGGAAATGATAGAAGTGGCCCTTTGTAGAAATTCTATATTCACTGAATTGCTGCATACTACCTTGTTACAATAACAACTTAAGCACACTATAGCCCTGTTTTCAGGGTCTGTCGGTCCTTTGTAACGGAGAGAGACATAAATCAAATGGCAAAATTCTTGTCACTGATTACCATCATTTTGTGGCATCTTGGTTTATAAAAAAATATACAAATTTATATTATACATTTGCTATAGATTTAATAAATTTGACCTTGAACAAGGACCTTGGAGTAGGAAGAACACAGAATGTAAAGTTGAAGTTGCTGACTCTGTCAATTAGTAGCTAGAAAATCTTGGACATGTCATTTAATGTTTCTTTTTTCTTTCTTTTTTTTTCTGTTGAGGCAGAAGACCAAATATACAACATTCCTCTGCCAGTGGTTCAGGACTATTACCTGATTAAGCTCTGATTTGAGAAGTTCCTTTTGTTCATTGTTTCCTGTGGCACCTGGTCTGCCTGTGTGTGTGTGTGTGTGTGCACGTGTGTGTATGTGAGTGCGTGTGTGCATACATGTTCATGCATGTATATATACATATAAGATATTATGTTGTATGTTTTTGGAAAATCCTTACCTTTTTCTTATCATATTTATTTGTGCTTTGAATTTGCATGGAATTACATCATTTCTAAAAAAGGAAGAAAATCAACTAAGAGGAGATTTTAATAATTAGAGAAAGAGGAAGCTTATTTTCTTCCATGTAGAATTTGACTTGAAGCAAGCTTAGCATCCCAGCATCATTTCCTTTCTTGGTTGTGTGTGTTAGGGCGTACTGGGGACTGATCCCAAGACCTTCTCACTGAACTACATTCCCAGTCCTTTTATTTCTTAACTTTTATTTTGAGACAAAGTCTCACTAAGTTGCTAGATTATCCAGGCTGGCTTCAAACTTTCAATCTTCCTGCCTCCATCTCCCAGAGTGCTGTGATTATAGGATGTGTCACCACACTCATCATCCAGCATGATTTACTTGGCAAGAGTTTTCATAAAGAAAGAAGTCTAGAATTGCTGTAGCTGAAGAGACCTCCAAAAAAGGCCCTAAGTGACCCCTCTGTGTCAGAAAAACAGAGTAGAAGACAGGGGAGAGAGAAAAAAGTATTGTAATTATGAAGGTCTCAACAAAAGTTTACCTTTGCCCTTGTCAGAAGTATATGCTTGCTTAGGTTATGGTCTTCAGATTTCATGGTAAGATTGCTATCTCTTTTTGGTAAAGCTTCAGGGCAAGATTGAGGTGCTGAAAGTTGCCTTGAGTAGGACATCATGAGGCAAATTAAGACAAAACAAGACTACTAAATTCAAGTGCTTGAACATGCAGTACAGGTTAGCGAAGAAGTCTGGTTCACTAAAGAACAGAGAGGAGTTAGTGACTGACCAAGGAGGGTAGGTACCTTTTTCCATAGGGTTTTTTCTATATCCTTCTGCCCACTTTTGTGGGCAGGCTAAGTAAATTAAAGTCAAAGAATAAAAAGGTGTGACATGAAATTGTTGCACCCTAGGAGGAGTAAGAAAAAATGCATTTAATTTCCCTTGTCTGATCATAGACATCAAATTAGGCACTTCTTTTTTATTCCCAACAAGATCTTTTACCTCAGAGAATGCAGAAATTAGACTTGGCCAAATATTGCAAGAATACCTTCTCCTATGCAGGCAAAGTTTTATTGGAGGAGAGTTTGACTGAATTAGAGTTTCATCTGAAAGGAGTCAGCATTTGACTGACCAAGAGAGGGACCAAGCTGCTCCCTGAACAAAGAGAGCAGGAGGGTTTTATTAACTTGCTGGAGCAGACTAAAGTCTGGTAATTCCCACTGGCTTTTGTGGCTTCTGAAGAAAGACAAAGGTAGAGACAGAAAAGAGGGAAAAAGAAAACACATACTAGCTCCATTCAACAATAGGCCAAATTAACCCTGTATTATGGTCTTGGACTAAATATTTTTTCACATTATCAACATGTCTATGTGCAGAACTGAGTAGAACCTGACCAAAGGGTTAAAACAGCAAAGGAGACAGACATAATATGGTGACAGAAATGCCATCCTTGTATCCTATTTTAGTCACTCATCAGATTCCTGTAATTTCAAATTAAAGATCAGTGTTTACAGCAAAAGTAGCCTTTGGTTCCCTGGGAAATAACCTAGGTGAGTGGTATCATAATCTACATGTCAGAAATATTATTTATGCAAAACCGATGAGAAACTAATAATGTACTGCCCAGATGTGTGACTTCTGAAATTTGTGATTTTTAAATTTACTAAGAGTAAGTGAAGCTAGAGGGTTTATTAGGATTTTCCTTGGTAACAATTTCTCACTTCGTGCAAACATTCTGCTATTCTGGTTTGATCAGGATCTCATGATTAGTCCATAAAAATATGTGAAGGTACAAACAGTGATAGTTGACTGCACCAGAGGTTTATTTTGTCATTTCAGCCTTCTGTCTCACCATAGTGGTTCCTAACTTCAAGTTGACATGAGAACCCTTTAAAACAGAGAAGCTAGCAAACAATTATGGAAAACTTCATTAATTTATAAAAAAAAATTGCTGACTTTCTCTACTCTGTATGCAGGGCATACAAAGAATGGTAACAAGATAAATATAGTTTTTGTTTCCAAGAATCTTACAGTTTAAATGTAAACATTTAGAATAGAATTTTGTAAGTGTTAATCATAATAAAAGCTATGAGGGATTTGTTCAGTAGGCAATGGCAGTATGTAACAGGAAAATCCAGTCTGGTCTGGAAGGCTACTAAACCAGTAATATAAATGAAACAAATTAGCATATATATTAAAACATTAAATCAAAAGGAGAGAAAATGACATTTTACCTGAAGGATAAGAAGTTGAGAAGAAGGGAAGGAACAGTTATAGTGCATAGATTTGGATTTGAGGCCAAGCACAGGAGTCAGAGAGAAAAGCAGCAGAAAATAATTGATGAAGGGAGTGGCTACTTCCCCATACTCGCTGGGCTGGGAGCTCTACCAGTGAACACATCTAGCCACTAGCAAGGCAGTTTCCCTCCCAGTTGTGAGACTGGGATATAAAATGAAATGGAGCCTTGAGAAGCTTGGTAAATGGATTAGTCAGGTGTCTGGTTTCCTTTCTAGCTGAATGTGTTAGACCATTAGTGTGGCCAGATCACTTGTCTCAGGTTCTTATGCAATACTGTCTCACAGGTGTGGACTTAATCCTTTAAAAAAAAAAAAAAAACTTCATAATTATTCTAGAATCTGCATCGTCTCATACCAGAAACCTAAACATAAGGGATGTTGTGCTGGTTGAGCTGACAAACTACCTGTTTAATAATTTTGACTCAGCTCAGGTCTACATGTGTTTGTACATCTGCATGGAAAACACCTAGCAACAGTAAGTCCTCTGTGTTAGGAAAAGTGCCACCGTGTTTGTGCTTTCCCAAGCAAGAAAACATCACCAGGCAGAGTCATAAATCTTTTAGATACACTAGGACCTGATTTGCTATTAGATATTTGGGGAAAACTACTTTGGGTTGGGACAGACAACACCTCATGTCACCTTAGCACCAAGATGCCTCAAAAATTGTTCATCCTGGGCCAAATGTGGTGGTGTATGTCTATAATCCCAGCCTATAACTCAGAAGGCTGAGACAGGAGGATCACAAGTTTGAGCCCAGCCTACGGTGCACAATGAGTTCAAGGTTAGCATAGTCTACATAGCAAGACCCTGTTCAAACAACAACAAAAAGTTGTCCATGCTGGTACTTAGCACAGTGCATACTGAATGATGGAGAATCAAGAATAATCATTGTAATAAATGGAGAATAGGAAGTAGAGTGCAGAACAGGTAGTTCTGCCAAAGCAGTTCCCTGCTCACTCAAAAGATGAGCATTCTCTGATCACAGACATGTGAGAAGGCAGCAGCTAAGTCAGAGATTCTATTCCCTTGCCTCTCATCAATGAGTTAAGCATATAACTGGTAGTTTTTATTCTATTAATGTCATGGATTACATTGACTGATTGTCAAATATTAAACCAATACTGCATTCCTGAAATACATCCAACTTATCCTGTTAATGCATCCCTAGATTAAGTTTGCTAATGTTTTTTTGAAAATTTTTTATCTGTCATTGAAGAGATTGGCCTGTGTTTCTATCTAATATTGTACTAATATTGTGAGTTTAGGTGTCAGGTTATATGATTTAATTTAAGATTTGCAAGCTTTCTCTTTTAGACTGTTCTTTTTATGTAATGTAAAATGTTATTTCTTCTTTACTTGTTTGGTAGAATTCACCAGCAAGTCTAGAGGTTTTGTGTATGCCAGAGAAAGGTTTTAAGTTATACAGTAAATGATATAGGACTAGCCATGTTTTCTATTTCTTTTTGTGTTCATTTGAATAAGTTTTATATTTTTAGGAATTTATCAGTTGATTAAAATGTCAATCGATTAACATAAAGATGTTGTAATTTTCATCTTTTTAATGACCACAGAATATACACTGCTATCTCCTTTTTTATTTATGAGATGATAAAACAAAATTTCATAATAAAATAGTAAGGGAATAACAATAGTTACTGTGTATCCTTATCTTCAAAGTAGTTACTCAGGGTACAAGACATATATCAAAAATATTCTTATAAAGAAGAAACAGACAATAACACAAAACTATCTTTTCAATGAATTAAGATAAAAACCAGTATAAATGAAACAAATTACCATATGTGTTAAAATAGTGAATCAAAAATTTACCATTCGACGGGCGTGGCGGCGCACGCCTTTAATCCCAGCACTCGGGAGGCTGAGGTAGGCGGAGCGTTGTGAGTTCGAGGCCAGCTTGGGCTACAACGCGAGCGCAAGGCCGGCCTGAGCTACACAGTACGACCCTGCCTCAAAAAAACCAGGGTTGGGAGTTTGGCTCAGCGGCTTACGTGCCTGTCAGGCAGGCGCAAGGTTGTGAGTTTGATCCCTGGTGCCACAAAAAAAAAAAAAAAAAAAAGAATTTACCATTCATATTATCAGATTGCAGGGCAATGAAAATCTTTTGTATTTTTGATATTACAGATTCATCTTTCTTTTTATTTTTCCTTTGATCAATATCACAATTGCTAAATGATCTTTACTTGTTCAACAATTCTCAAGATCTTTTACACTTTTAAAAATTACTTATGACCCTGAACAGCTTTTGTATTTGGTTAAATGTATCACTATTATATTAGTTTAAATTGTGACAATTTCAAAATATTAGTTTTTAATCCATTTAAACCCATTATACTTTACCATAGACATTTTACTTTCAACACATAACATTTTATCTCTATCATAATGAAAATAGAAATCTTTTCAAAACAAAAAATTGAGAGAGTGACATTGTTTTACATTTCAAATTTCTTTTCTTACCAGGTTTTATAGAGAAGAGAGTTCCTTATCTATTTTTGTTTTTAATCTGTTGCAAAATTACTATCATGTAGCCTCTGCAAAATTGTACTGCATACTTGCAAGAGAATAAGAATTTTAAATGGAAAATAACCCACTGTGATCATAAAAATAATTTTGATCCTATAAACTTTGAAATGACCTCATGGACATCCAGAGCTCCTCAAGCTACACTTTGAGAACCACTATTAATCTTCATAAGAAACCACCTTGGACATGATGTTCCCTCTGCCTAGGGATCGTTTCTGTCTTTTGAACTTGAATTCCTGCCTGTCCTTCAAGAGCCAGTTAAAATGTCCTTACCTCTGGAATGGTCTCCTCACTGCTCACTCTTTTTGGTGCTGTGTCCTATGGTGTTCCTGTTATGCTTTTCATAAACATTATTCCTGAACTTACAGGCCAATGAGTCCATGTTCACCAGGCTGAGTAGCATATCTCATCTTCTTAAAAAATCATGTTCTTTTTTAGCAAACCCTTCATTCCAAGAATCCCTTTGCCTTCTGAAAATTACTACTAGTCTGTTTTGTTTGTTTGTTTGTTTGTTTGTTTTTTGTGGCATCAGGGATCGAACTCACAACCTTGCGCCTGCCAGGCAGGCACTTAAGCCACTGAGCCAAACTTCTGGCTTTGGTTTTTTTTTTTTTGAGGCAGGGTTGCACTATGTAGCTCAGGCCAGCCATGCACCCACATTGTTAGCCCAAGCTGGCCTCGAACTCACAACACTCCTCCTACCTCAGCCTCCCAAGTGCTGGGATTAAAGGCGTGCACCACCACGCCCGGCTTAGTCTCAGTTTTTATTCAAATTTTACTTTCTTTTGTTTGTGTTACAAAATAATGTTTTCATTTTTAAAGTAAAATATGATAGTATTAAATATACTTTTCTCAAGTACAATGTTCTCCTTCCATCCCACCCACAATCTTTTCCTCACCTCCTTACTCCCAAAGCTCTTTCCTAAGCTCCAAATAACCTAGGAAACCATCTTTTATTCTTACTTCCAGCACTGTGCCCCTGCACTCATGTTTTCATCTATGCACAGCTATTTCTGTCTTGCATGAGTCCCAAATATGTAATGCCAAAGAGTGACTGGCAGCCAACGGTCTTTCAGTCCTGTGTACATTACCTGGCCCAGAGGAGGATGCTTACTCATTTGTAAATAAATGAATATTGCTTGCATCACTCTACTGAAGACCAGTTTCCAATCACCAAGACTAGTGGAAGGAATTCTTGCATAGGTTATGAAGTACTGTGGCCAGATCACAATATAGAAGAAACAGCAATGTTATTCTACTCTCCACCAGTAAGAAACCCCCTTGTCGGTGAATCAGGCTGAATATTATTATCCTCTAATACTACAGAGGAGAGGTTTTTTTTTCTGTCACATGTTTTTCCTTCTAAGCAAATAACTCCTGAGGACATACTTAGCCTAATCAGAAATAGGAGCTAAAGTGTAACAAACAGAAGGCAATTCCAGGAGGAGAATCACAGTGTTTTAATCAGCCGAAGAGAACTGATTCAAGATACATGCTGCTTTGTTTAACAGTGGTGGTCTTATCAGAACAACTCATTTTCTTTGTTCCTTCACACTGATGGATAATTCGTGCACAGCTTAGAGAGCAATATTTATTATGGTAACTGACTTTAGATAGAATGGAAGAAATAAAGGAAAATAGATAGTTAGACTCCAGTATGAAGGAGCTCTTTTAGACTTGGAATAAAAGAACAAAGTAAAAGGAAATATATATGAGACCTAAAACCAGGCCAATCAATCAGTCACCTTGTAGTTCTCCTTCTACAAAAACAAAAAACAAAAAACGACACCTACCCAACATTAGAAAATTAGAACCAGATCTGATACAGAATTGGTTTGAGAAAAGGATATTGCTCTTTGTGTCATTTAATTTAGTAAGTGCTATTCCTCTCCTCTATCATTATTGCAAAGCTGTGCCCCTTGGAGAGTGACATAAGATTCTACAGTTTATTTCCTATTGTTCCCATACCCACTTCTAGTCCAAATGGACCTAAAATGCAGCATGTTTATTGGACATGGACATTCCATACATGGCATATATTCTCTGTAATTCACATCTGTCTGTACAGTATATGTTCTGTGTGACAAATATATGTACCCCAAAATGTTGAATGGATTAGATGTGGGGTAACTTGGGAAAAGCAGCAGAGGGAAAGGTTAGATGTCATATTTAAGTGCCTGCATATATCAGGATCTCTACAAGATACTTGACACACATTAGCTAAAAGTGTGTGTATCTCTCTCCCTTCCCACCTGAGATTTTTCACTTAACAGATTAGTGTTACTACAGATGGAACCATGCCCCAGTCATCAACCAGGCCAAAGGGATGGAAAGAGGAGAAGCATAATGTCCAAGGAGAGAACATACTCAACTTTCCCTAGCAGTAGTAAGAACTCTCCTCTCCTTTATTTCATTCATTGTTGAAAAGTACACCAGTGGTAGTTCCTCGTTTCATTCATTCATTCAGTCCCACTTATTGAGTGCCCATTCTAGGCACTGTGCAGTGACTATGCTAGGTTCTCAGAAATAAAACTATTTTTTGGACTCAAGAAATACAACCTCCTTGGAAGGCAGACAGAAATGTAAACAACAGAAGCAAAACAATCTGTGGAGTAAGCACAACACCTGGAGCAGGTATAAGACATCAGAGAGGACTAGAGGAGGGATCAATCCCTTTGCCTGGGGGAACCAAGGAAACTTCTTGGAATGGCATGTCCCTAACACAAATCATCACAGCTGCAGTTCCATAAAATGAAATCCCAGATACTGCTGAGGAGAACCCATAGGAACCCCAGGACCACTCTCCCCCCAAGATAAACTTCTTAGGGCAATCATATTCCTTCAAGGTTTAAACTGAAAAATTTCAGAGAGAATTGTACAGTTAACCAGAAATTTCTTCTTTCTTCTCTTTCCTATGTCAATTCATCCTTCAAACTGCAACTGTAATTTCCTTTTTAAAAAACCTGGCCTGACTTCACCAGCTAAGCCAAATTCCAGCACCAAATCCCCAGCACCATATCATATTTGCAGGGTTGTTTTTTGTGTGTACAGCTTTTGTTGGGTACCTAACTCCCTCTACACCATTAACCCTATAAGGGAATCCAGCATCAAGCACAGTATGTTCTCAATAAATAAGTTTTAATGAGGGAAAAGCCAAGTCAACGTGGGCCATCATTTGTGGTGTTCTGAAGAGCAGAGGTCAGCAAGAAATCCCTGGGAAAAGATCTTTGAAGTGATTAGAAGTTCACATAAATGAAGATGGGGGGTCCCAAAAAAAACCGTTGGCCCAAGACTAAATAATGTCACAAGTTAGCTGGAATATGAAATTTCTTTTGAAAATGAAACATACTTGCATATAATAGCAGAATTTGGACATAAGAGAACGTAGGCCCTCAAAATTTCTCATTCTTCCTATAATACTAATAATAGTTTAGGTTGAAAATGCAAGTAACCAACATGTTCCTTAAAAATGATCTCTAGAGACCATACACGTACGTGAAATAAATCAGACTCACATGTGCAAACATCATGTTGTCTCCTTGGTGTTAGAAACTGAAAGAGTAAATAAGTTCTAAAATGTACAATAGATATTGTGAAATGGGAAGAAATTGTTCAAAAGGAAAAAGGAACTAGGAGGGGTGAAAGGGAAAAGACAGTAGGTGTGGGGGTCTGAGCTATTGGAGTCCATGCCTAGATCCCCAATCTCCTAAACGAGTGCGCAGCGAAGGCCCAAATAACTGAGACAAGCGGTGATCTTCAGGGCCCCAGGAGGACCAAAATCCACTGCAGAGTTTGTAACTCTGGTGGCTGAGCTGAGACCACCTCTGGGCGGCCCGTATTTATTCAGAACAAGGAATGGGTTGAAGTGGAAAATGCAGGAAACCTGAGCAGGAACTTGGGAGGGGTTCAAGGACCCCTCCAAGCAACGGATGATGTGAATTAGGAAAGCCTCCAGGTGTCCTCAGCGGTGGCCCATCCTGCCCCCCAGGCATCTCCTCACTCTCAGTTCAGCCATGCACGGGCCACACCACAGCCCTGCACGTGTATTCAGCTTCAACAACACCAGTAAGTAGGAAAAGGGAAAAAACACAAGTCAGTTATACTGTTATTGTCGCTTAGTTCATTAAAAAGGAAGGTTCATATTTATACCCATTAGAGAAATTTTTATGCCCATATTTTGGACTCTGAGCAATTGCTTTAAAGATAACAACATATAATGTATCAACTATTGTTATTCTCCTATTATTTTGTTATGAAATTTTGTTTTATCTTTTTTCCCATAAAATAAAATAATAATAATCTCTAGCCGGGTGTGGTGGTGCACACCTTTAATTCCAGCACTCATGAGGCTGAGGCAGGAGGACCATTGTGAGTTTGAGACCAGCCTGGGCTACAAAGTGAGTTCAAGGTCAGCCTGAACTGCATAGTAAGACCCTGTCTCAAAAAAATAGGACGGGGATTTAGCTCAGGGGCCTAAGTGCCTGCCTGGCAGGCAGGAGGTTGTGAGTTCAATCCCTGGCACCAAAAAAAAAAAAAAAAAAAAAAAAAAAAATCTCTAAAAGTTCTGGACTATCTAAAAAAATCTCTATTTAAAAAAAAAGTAGTTTCTAAAGATAAACCCTGACAAACATCTTGCTGCAATAAAGAAACACAGTAAAAAATTCAAAACTTTGACCCAATTAACTAGCACAAATGTCAGCAGTCAGAGATGTTCTTATAGACTGAAAATAAACTATATACACAATTGTACCATAGTACTTGAATTCAAATCAAGGTGTTGAGACTATGCAAGGAACCATGTTGTATTTAGGAAACAGGCTTCAAAACTGGCAACTTGATGGTTTGAGTGAGTTTCTTTCTTTTCTTTCTTTCTTTCTTTCTTTTTTTTTCTTTTCTTTTTTTTAGACAGGGTCTTGCTATGTAGTTCAAGCTGGTCTTGAGCTTACTTATGTATCCCAGGCTGGACTTGAACCCACGGCTATTCTCCTTCCTCAGTTTCCCAAGTGCTGTGATTACAAGCATGTGCCACTATACTTGGCTTGAGTGAGTTTCTTAACTACCTTACTTTTTTAATATGGACCACAAAAAATTATACTACCTACAAAGTTATAAAGATTTATTGGAACACATGGATGTGATCAAAGCGCATTATTTATTTGCATGAATGGAAATATCACAAAGAAATCCATGATATTGTTCGATTAATATATGCTAAAAATTATAATTTTAAAAAGGTCAAATGATTCAATGCATGTGAAGTTTGGCTGTACTTTCCATATGAGGGTTCAATAAATGATAATTATTGTCAAATAAATCTCCTTTACATTTACAATTTTTTCTTAAAATTTGTTTCTGGGTCAGATTCATTATCCAGTTTCATTGAGTGTTTTTTTTTCTCACCCATAAGAAGAATATTTAAATATACTTTTATTTTTCTTAGTCAAAGCTAGTGAAAATGTGCTCTGTAGGCAGAGAGGAGAAAAAACTCTCTCCTTCCTCTCTTTCTCCCTCTCCCTCTGTCTCCCTTTCCCACTCCCTCTCCCCTTTCCTGCTCCCTCTCTCTCTCATCCCCAGGTTCTTTTCACATGGGAGGAGTTATTTCCCCTTTATCTTTCCTCCCCTCTTCCTGCTTTTTACAGGAGATCATGTAACTGCTTTTCTCTATATCTGTGATAGAGAATTGAGCTTATTCATTATTGAACAAGGGTAGAGTGTAATTTTTTTAGTCAGTCTTTTAAATAGACACTAAGTCACATTTAAAAATTAAGAATCCATGAATATTATATACAATTACTTTCGATTTTAATATTTATAAAGTTCTCAGTATAACACCCTTGCACACATTTTCCACTATCAGGACATCTGCACTGACTTTTCTTTTAATTACATAAATCAGCACATCCTAGGATCCTAAGGAAAATAAACAAAGAACTGATAAATTTAAACTGGGAGAGATATAATGGTACCCTGATCTTACACAGTGAAACATTTAGGAAAATAAGGAAACATGCTTCTAAAGGGAAACATTTAGAAGAATAAAATTTCTGAGGCAGATCCTGATAGGCAAGAGTGACTTCAGGAAAGAAGAAATAGGCATTTAAGATAAATGTTGCCCTTTTCATAATTTTGATTTTTGCATTAATAGCAAGTGCAGTTAAGCAAGCAGATGAGAAAACAGACTGAGAAGTTCCTCTAGCTACATACTTTGTTAAAACTATTGGATAAAAAGATAAAATATCCACTTCTTGGAGAAGATTTATTTGATCTTATATCAAAGTTAATTTGAGTTAAAATTTTCAGGGCATCATTAATTAAAGACATTAAAATTAAGAAAAAGCTGGCACAACTTATTTTTCCTTTCAATTCTCTTTTTTATTTCTTTTCTCTTATTCATACATATTTGAAGTACATGCAATTTACAGTCCCCTTGGGGAGAGGGTATATATACATAATACAGATTGGTTCTTTCATTTTTTAATCCCCTTCCAAGTTCCCTGTGTCCCTCTCTCCTCATCTAAATCCCCTTTCCCCATTTTTGTCCTTGTTGCTATTATTAATCTGATGTCACATTTGTGATATATAATGTTGATATCCATTTAGATTAGGTTTCTGTACATTGCATATCTTTACTTATTTCCGTTTCCCCTCCCCCTCTCCTTTCACCCATGTTTTCTTTGGACTCCTTCCCATTTGCAAGAGATCTGTCCCCTGTCTCCTTCTATCTAGCCATTACTGTGCTCTTTGTATTTTGCCTTATTCAAACAAGAGATACTCTTTGGTACGCAAACTTGTGTACCTGATTTACTTCATTTAACATTGTATTTTCCAGGTACATTCATTTTCCTACAAATGACTCAAATTTGACCTTCTTTGTAGCCAAATATTATTCCATTATGTACATTTTCTTTATCCAGTCATCTGTTGATGGGTATACAGACTGCCTCCAGGAGTTGGTTACCATGAATTGTGCTGGTATAAACAATGGTATGCATGTGTCACTGTAGTATGATGTCTTTAGCTCTCTGGAGAAGAAATCTAGAAAACTGATAGCTGGATCATGTGGTATTTATAATTTTAGTTCCTGGAGAAATTTCCATACTGGTTTCCATAATGGTTGTACTAGCTTACATTTCTACCAACAATGTAGAAGGGTTTTTTTTTCACCACAGCCATGCCAGCATTTGTTATTTTTGATTTCTTGATTGCCGTTCTTCCTGGTGTGAGATAGAATCTTAGTATTGCTTTAATTTGCAGTTCTCTAAAGGGAAGGAATGTTGAGCTTATTTTTATCAGCAGTTTCAGAACAGATGGATTTCGAAGATATATTTATAACAAATATATCAGAACAGGATTACCTAAAACTGAATTTGAAGACTGACTACAGTACTATTTCTGTTAATTAAAAAATAATAAATATATATTATTACTAAACTACGGAACCAAAATGCAGGACAGTCAAATATTATAAAAAATAAAAGTGAAGAATATGTCATTGTTGGATATGACTTGCAGGGCATTAGCCGATGCATTTTTCTAATTAGGAATCTAATCAACAGACATAAGACAAACAGGAGAATTTTCCTTAGTAAAATCTCCAGCTTCATACTTTTACTCTTGAAAGAAACATATGGTCCAACACTTACAGACTTAGCAGTTAGTGGGAGGCCTGTGAAAACTGTTTGGAGCCACAACCTGGAACACATTTTTAGGACTCCTCCCAGTACTCATTTAAGACTTCCTCTCTTTTTAGTGCTATATACAGATCTGGTTCTATTTTATTCACTTGTATCATTATTCTCTATAATTGATATGAATTATTTCTAAAGGATATCTAAAAATATTTTTATTTTCACCAAAAGAAGCAAATGGCCATATATCAGTTATGTAATTGATTTAAAAAGGAAAGAAAAGAAAAAATAAATCTTGCCTTCTTACTTTCTATTAATCATCCAGTTCCACAAATGGTTCTCAAAAACTGTGATTAAGTGTGTAAAAATTCTACCTTCCTTGACTGTTCTCATATTGTCAAACCACATTTCTTTCTTTAATGTTGCAACCATATCACCTTCTGATTGCCAGACTTCAATATTATACACATCAGTCTGCAGAGTCTGCTTATAATTCTGGCTGTTCAGACACTAAACACAGATCCTTTCGTATAATAACAAATACACAAATACAAAACAAAAAGCCAACCAATAAAACAAAAGAACAAAGCAGTGAGGAGAGAGTAAGTGGTTGAAAGGATAGTAAATACCAATAGAATGATCACAGCACTTTCTGCATTTCTGGGGAATGACCCTTAGAAATATTAAACAGTCTGTAAAGTTGCATAGGTAGTGTTTTATATAATTCAAAATATCATGAATGTATGACGAAGTATTAAAATTGCTCACTTTGATATGAAATAACCAACAAAGATCTGAGACTCACGCTACTATAATGAGGACAGCAATGACCATTTAGATTACTAAGATCTGAAATTCCTCAAATCTTACTGAGTATATTTGAAAAAAACTTGAGAATAGTTTTTCTTCTTCTTCTTCTTCTTCTTCTTCTTCTTCTTCTTCTTCTTCTTCTTCTTCTTCTTCTTCTTCTTCTTCTCCTTCTCCTTCTCCTTCTCCTCCTTCTCCTCCTTCTCCTCCTTCTCCTTCTCCTTCTCCTTCTCCTTCTCCTTCTCCTTCTCCTTCTCCTTCTCCTTCTTCTTCTTCTTCTTCTTCTTCTTCTTCTTCTTCTTTGTTTTTTGTTTTGTTTTGTTTTGTTTTTTGAGGTAGAGTTTCACTATGCAGTTCAGGCTGGCTTTGGCTTTGACCTCACTTTGTAGCATAGGCTGGTGTTCTCAAACTCATGGCAATCCTCCTGCCTCAGCCTTCCAACTGCTGGGATTATGTGCCACCACACCCAGCAGTTTTCCCATATATTAAAAAGTTAAATGACACTACTAATAATAAATGGTGAGGCTGAAAGTAACTTTTCTTAATTCTTAATTTAAAAAATTATTTTTGATTATCCATACTAGAGAACTATCCCTTATTTTATCTCTACAAAACACTTACAAAATCATTGCTATATGTAAAGATTATTAAGCAATATATGAACAAAATATAGGGAAGATATTATAGTGGTATGTCATACAATAAGTTAATAAAATATTATGTCAGGATTTTAGATTTTGTCATTTTAGTGATATTTATCAGCTTTTAAAAGCTTAAATTTGTCATAGTTTTTTTTCTCCATTTACTTTCATACCTAGTTTTTGTTTATAATTAAAATTTTTTTGTTAACAAAGGCCCCCAAATTACATAAATTTCAGGCCACACAAAGCCTGGCTCTGCCTCTGTCCCATGCCTGGCTCAGAACCTGACACATTAGGTGTTTGTTGGAAGACTCACACTGTACTTGTTAACCCAGGGGTAATGACTTAACACTCACTCTAGGGAAGCAGAGGCCTGGACTGAGGGGTTTTAGTATATCCAGCCTCCAGCCTTGGCCACTTTGGAAATCCTGGTGGTACCAACCAGCCAGCAGAGATCCTGAACACAGTTAGTGGCAGACGGCAGAGGGAGAGAAAATGAAGCTGGAGTCTATTATTTTACAGTCAAGAAACAATAGTTTTCCTTATGCCTTCATTCTTCAAGTATACTGAAATTAATAAAAACAAACTCTTCCTGTCTCCAAAGAGTATGCAAATTAATTTTCATGTGTTTGGAAATTTATTCTTTTGAGTTATGTTTCTCATTTGAAGAAAATAGTTACTCTTTTTATCCTTTAAACTGCATAATGCGAAACATATGTGAGTGGGATTACATCAAGTCCCAAAATATCAATGCTTGGAAGTGACTGAAATGTCCCATATAGAGTTCCAGTTAAAATACTTTAACTTGAACTAAGATGCATATTGTGACCTAATATTATTATTTTATTCATGTTCTCACTTGACAATCTTTTCAGTCTACAGTAATGTTTAGCATCCAATTTTCTAGATTGCTTCAATTCCATCAACTACTAGAAGTCTAGGAAATTCTCTGAACTAAAGACAAACTCTAGATACATAGTTGGGTTACCTGCTCCATCACGAAGCTACTTTTGAATCGCTAGCACCTAGAACTGGAACCACCCATGGTCAGGGAGTAGAGAAAAGTATACAGCTGCTAGGCAGATGGTTACACATTGGGGCACCTGAAGGACACAGAGGGTCCTAAACAGTATGCTTGCTGGTTATAGTTAAATGAAAAAATACATACATCAGTGTATAACACATTTATAATTATTTATTAGGTCTTAGACCCAAAACGACATGGGACTATTTCCAGAACAAGGCATATAGCATTTCTAGTTACCATAGCCTAAGACCTAATGATGTTAGAAAGGGGAGCACTCTTTCAAAGACCCTCCAGCTTTAGACTGAGACCTGATTTAGATCAGGACTTTTCCATTTGCAAGTTTTTTTAATGATTAAGATCCCCTCCCCCAAGGGAACACTGACTATTTGATAAGAACAAAGAAGACATTTTGCACCAGTCAGATGTCAACATTTCAAAGTATCCTCCAAGAAAAATATGAGTGTATACATCATGAAGATAAAACAAAGATATTTGCCACAGTTACCTGAACCCCACAAGTTGCTCACCCGTGCATGAAGGATATCCAGACTCCCACTCAAAGCAGATGCCTATCCTTGTGGTGCTGTCTGCCTTCTCACTTGAAGGTGTATTGTCTCTATATCTTTGCTTTACAACAAACTGTGTCTGTATTTCTGCAAGGTTGCCTGAATGTCTAGTCTGATTTTTTTTTTCTTTTAGGCGGTACTAGGAACCAAAACCAGGGATGCTCTGCCACTGAGCTACCTCCCAGCCATTCTTTATTTACCTCTTATTTTGAGACAGTGTTTTGCTAAGTTTTGGTGGGACTCAAACATGTGATCCTCCTGCCCCTGGCTTTCTCAGTGCTGGGGTTATAGGTATGTACCATTGTGCCCAGCTTTGTCTGAATTCTTTCATTGAAAATACAAAGGACTGTGGAGAGTGGTGGCCAATTCCCCCTGGCATCAGGACCAACCTTCCCAATGACAGAACTCTATGCCATCTAAAAGGTGTGGCAATAAACCACTGATTTCATAGGTTCTAACAGTTATAATGGGGTGCCTCAGCAGGAGAAAATATGGAGCCCAGAGCAAAGCAGTTTGGAAATGCAGTGGTCAGAGTCAGAATTAGGAATGCCCATCTTCAGATAACAGAAAATACGACCTACCTAGATGACATTCAGGGACAGATAGTAGAGAATGATAGAGAAAAAAGGACTCTGTTAAGGATATGAAGTCAGATACCAGCAACAGGGAAGAAAGGCAGAAACTAACATAACTGTCCTGAGCACAAGCAGGTGGACAAGTAGGTGTTGGAATACAAGACAGAAAATTATCATCAGAACTTAATCAGAGCTGGACCAGCAACAAGGGTTCTAACCCACAGTATTGAGTGAGACCCCTTATATCTCTTCTGTTCACAGTCTGGACTGAGTGCCAGGATAAGCTGAGCTCATGGTTAAGGCCAAGTACACTTTGCTGAAGGATAAAAGGACTGCAGAGACTTGGAACCAGGTATTTCTTAAATAATGGGATAAAAGAAGGTCTTATGTACAAGGCTTTTGAAATAGGTCATCAAAATTTAGCCCCCTAAAAAGAGAATTTGAATATTTTATGCCATTTCTAACAAAGAGGAGAGCCCTTGGAAAGGAAAAATATTTTTAGTGAGAGAAGGAAATAAGCAGATTTTAAAAACATATATTCCTTAGTTTTTCTTCAAACATAATAAAGTAAGCAAGTATCAATACAGGTTGTAATTCAGGATTCTTTGTCTTTAAAATTCAGAACAAATTAAGTTAGGACAAACAAAATCACTTTCTCTTCCTAATCATTGATTTAGCAATTGTTTGACATCAATTCCTTACCTAGGAAGCTGTTCTGTATATGTTTTTCCTGTTTGCTCACTGCCTGATTCGCCAAGGAGATAATATCAATTCTGAACATCACTGAAGTCCATCATTTACCCCCACACATCATTTTCAATTACTGGGTCTCAGGTAGAGAATATACCACAAGATTTAATATATCATATCACAGGGTTTCAACTTTGGTTCCTCACTTAGTACAAGGTGTGATCAAACATACCACAACTGTTTAAATTTAGAAAAATTGATTACAGTAAAAGATACACTGTCATTAATTCCTCTCAATATACTCCCATTTCCTTCTAACACACTTATCATATTGATCTTGCCACTTTCTGAAGCAGTTCTGGGAGTCATCTTTTGTGAACGTCTAGCTACATTGTTGTGAATGCCTCGATGTCCTGAATTGATTAATAATATTTATGGAAATTTCTGCCAAATAAAAACATTATGTATGTCATCATCCACTTATTAATCAACTCTGGCATTGTGCAAATTCTGACTCTTTCCCAAAGTCAAAATGACTATGAAAGGTAAAAATTCTGAATTGACTCAAGACGTGGAGGCAGCCAGGACAGGACAACTGAAGACACTCATGAAAGATGATTTCCAGAACTGCTTCAGAAGGTGGCAAGAATGATAGGATAAGTGTGCTCAAAACGAGGTGGGGGGGGTATTTTGAGGGGACTTAATGGCAATGTGTCTTTTGCTATTATAAAATTTTTAAAAATTTAACCATTCACCATATTTTATAAACAAACCTTATATTTCAATTCACTACAAAATGGAGAATTATGTGGAGGCCTAGTCTATTTGGCTGAGCAGCTGATACATTGCCACTTCTGGATCTTTTCCCATAAAAGACTGATTCTTATTTCTTTCAATCTCAGCTTTTGCCTAGCTATTCTCTGAAGATGAATGACAACCGTGAGTCATGAAAATAGTGCCTACTTAGTTGAAGCATTGCTTACTGCCTGAATATCTGCCTGGAACATTACAATTATCACTTTTTCACCATTAGATACTGAATAGAACCACTGGGTATTGGCATAAAGGCCAACACTTGATAAGAGCAGAACATCACCAGCCTGTATTTTTACCTCCTGTACTATTGAGGATCTCCATAATGTGTTATATAGAAAAAAGAACAAAAACCCCAAAGATTTTGAACCTGATCATGATGATTAAGCTTAATTGTGTCAACCTGATGGGGAGATCTTAAAATGACTGGGTAGTCATGGAAGCATGACTTTGGAGTCTATATCTATCTTATCTCTCACCTCTTCCTCTCTGGTATTACGGTCTTGCTCTGCTCCCAATCACCATGAACTAAGCAACTTTGTTTCTCCACAACCTTCCATCATGTTTTTATCTTGGAGTCAGATAACCAGACAGAATCCCCAAAAACCATGAGCTAAATTAAACTTCTCCTTTAAATTGCAAGTGTCAGGTATTATGTTTCAGGGATGGGAAAACTGACTAATGTACTGATAGACTTAGGGCTGAACTCTCTGTGTCACTTAATTTTAGATAAATAACTGAACTTGGTCTTCCTGTGAAGCAAGCCTGGCTATGCTGATCGGTAAGCGATAAGAGTCTCAACTGGAAGAGAAACTATGCCTTCCTGTGAAGCAAACTCCACTATGCTGATGGGTAAGCACCTCAGCCAGACGGAAACCACGCCTTCCCATGATCCAGCTGGTGCACAGGTTGGAAACACACCCCACCCCCAATCCAAACCCCCACCCCCAGCCTCCACCCCCCGCTGATTTGGAGGACTCGGTGAGATGATAGCAACTGAGAAGAAGGAAATGATTTGATGCTTGTATTGTTTGGTTGACCCTGCAGGCCTGGGGCTGGTGATCTGGGTGTCTACTCGGAGGATGGAAGTCTGCATTGTGTCAGCTGTGGGGGACAGCCTCCTGTCTTGTTTTTGAAATCCAATGTTTTGTTCCATTTTACTGTTTTGTTTTATCCCTGCGTCTGGTAACCTGAGCCACTATTTCGAAGATAACATTGTGCAGTATTGTTCTCACTGTTTTGTTTTGTTCTGATTTATTGTTGTGTTTTATTCAATGTTAGGTTTTGATTGGATTTATTCTCTTTTGTCTTGTTGGATTCTGTTCTCTTTAAAATGAAATTTAAAAAATTAATAATAACAAAAAAGATAAATGACTGAACTCTGAGCTTATTTCCTCATTATAAAAATGATGATAGTGATTCCTAGTCGTATATCAACTGTTAAAATTGGATGAGATAAAAATTTAGTGTCTACTATAGTATCCACATATAAAAGCTGCTTGACAATTAGTAATTGCAATTATAATTACTAGCAAATATAAGAAAAAAAATTCATTTATCCAAAGGATCTTTAGTAACTGCCTGTTCAGTGTTACATATTATACTGAATTCTGGGTGCAAAGGCCAAGATGATAAGGTCCTTTAGTGGGGAGAAAGATCAGTAAGTTAATATCTTCAATATAGTGTGCTGTATATAGTCCAATGACATTTGTCAGCCTGTGTTATAAAGGTATACACAGGTGGGGCATCTAAACTGGAAGAGATGATTTGAGAGAGTGTCTGAAAGAAAAGAACTAATTATGAAGAAATTAGTGATAGAGGGGGCAAGAGGTTAATTTGAAAAACTGTGAGCAGTCTGCCAGAGTGGCCAAACTATGGACTGTAAGTCACAAGAGGAAATGGAAAGTAAGTGGAGCTCTCTCACTGTAAACCTTGTGGCTGGGATAAGGAGTTTGGAGTCAGACTCCTGTGAGTGGATGGTAGTAGGTTTAAGCAAAAATACAATATGATCAGATTTGTGGGTCTGGCAACTGAGGCAGATCAGGATAAGTCTAATAACCAAGAAAGGCCAATTGTCTATAAGTAGTATAGGAACGCATGCTTAATCCAAACAGCACATAGAATTTCCTTAAAAATGAGCTAATGAAGAAACAGACTTGTGAACATATCTAAGCCAATGAGACATGCCAGAAAGTTTGCTGGGCGTTCTAGGAAAGTCCATACTACCTCTGGACTTCCACTTGTGTAAACCAGTAATTTTCCTATTTAAGCTATTTTGATTTGTTTTTTCTGTTACTTACAGTCAAAAGCATTCTAAGTGATACAATTTCTTACCCACGTGTGCTTCCAACCAGAAGTACCAATTGGCTAACTTTCTTAGTTTTAACCATCAGTACTCTTCTATCTAGTCCTCTATAGTGAGTGCTATAGGCTGCTTATCAATATCTGTTCCTAGATTCTTATCATGCAGGACAGGTTATATGAACCTGGTGCAGCCACGAAAGAAGCTAGCCTGCAGATAGAGCCAATATGCAGAAAATGACAAAACAAAAAATTGGCCCTTGTTAATATCATTTAACTGCTAGAGTGCTTTACTTTCAAACTCCTTATTATGTAACAAATATTCTCATCATTTAAAACACTTTGAGTTAGGGAATTCTGCTCTTTGTATTTGAAAACAGACAATCATGAAAGTATGTCTGCAAATAATAATGCCCCAAATTGTGGAACTGGATGAGCGGGAGTGGTAAAGCAGAGGACTACAAGACAGTTAACGCTTGGTCTGTGGTTGAAATATTTCATTAAACTACCACTCTGTGCCTGTGGCAAACTAGGAAAATGATAGTGAAAAGGAGAATGTTGGTGTGTGCTACTACTTCTTATGACAAAAGCTTAGGCTGGAACCAGAGAAGTCATGGGAGGCAGAAGGACAGAGAAGGACATGGGAGGGGATAAGCTTACTTTCCAAAGTTTGTCCTAAGTTTCTTCTGTTAAAAATCTACATTGGACAAATAACTGATTTGTTATTTGTTTGTTCTTTGGTTGGTCAAAGATAGGATTACAAATGGGATCACTCCATTTAAATTCATTCTTTTCCATTGTATTGAGACAGAAGACATCAAAATGTGGATCAGGGAAAATTAGTAGATCTGAGAGATATCTATGACTGGAAGACTGACATTGTCAGACCAAAGATTAACTTTAGATGCACTCTTTGACTCTAATTCCTAGTTTGTGGAATAGCCTTGAAGAAAAGAAATGGAAAATCATTAAGTTTTTCAGAGAATTGATTAACAAAAAAATTCTAAGCCTAGTACAGTGATGAACAGTCTTGTGATAGTTCAATCTCTAAGGCACCAGTGTAGACTTCCAAAACACACACTAACAGGAAGTGCTAAATTTTCCAGTACTTTCTCAAATGTGGTCAAAGAAGACAATGAATAAGATGTTCCCAGAAGAAGAGGGACGTGGTGGTGCATGCCTTTAATCCCAGCACTCAGGAGGCTGAGGCAGGAGGAACACTGAGTTCAAGACCAGCCTGGGCTACAAAATGAGTTCAAGGCCAACCTAAACTGCATAGCTAGACTAACCATTTATGATACTGTTAGATATAGACCCCATTTCTATTTCTTCTTTTTTGTTGTTGCTTTGTTTTGTTTTTGTTTTTTGTTTTGTCTTGCTATGTAGTTCAGGCTGGACTTGAACACACTGTGTATCCCAGGCTGGGCTTTAACTTGCAATGATCCTCTTGCCTCAGCCTCCTGAGTGCTGGGATTACAGGTGTGCACTATCACACCTGCTTCCTTCTATTTCCTTACTGAAAGACCCCTACTTTTATTCATGTAGACACCTCCTTCTATGTGCTTATGTAAATCAGGAGACACTGATTACTCCCCAAAAGCAAATTCTTTACTGGCCGAGACCAATCAAGATTTTCCCATTCTTCTGGCCAATGATTGTATTAGACATGGGTATGCTGAACAATGAGACATGAGGGAAATTTTACTGGAAGTCTTCTGGTAAAGATTTCTCTACTAGAGCCAGGCGTGGTGGCGCAGGTCTTTAATCCCAGCACTCGGGAGGCTGAGGTAGGCGGAGCGTTGTGAGTTGGAGGCCGGCTTGGGCTACAACGCGAGTGCTAGGCTGGCCTGAGCTACATAGTGCAACCCTGCCTCAAAAAACCAGGGCTGAGAGTTTGGCTCAGTGGCTTAAGCACCTTCCCTGGTAGGCGCAAGGTTGTGAGTTCAATCCCTGGTCCCGAAAAAAAAAAAAGATTTCTCTACTAAAAACAAACAAACAAAACCCAAAGACATACTTCTGTCTGTGCACTATACATTTTCATGTCAAGTTGTAATGCATGAACCCATTAGCTGATGACCATGGGGAGAACTTTATGCTAAATATAAAGCTGACATGCTGAAGAAAAGATAACAATAGAAAGGAAAGAGGGTCCTTCAGACATTGAAGCCAATAGTCTTGGAGCCTCTCTACCTGAGAATTTCTTGTTATGTGTAACAATAAATATCCTACAGCTTAAGTCTATTCATATATATATGTATATATATATATATATATATATATATATATATATATATATATATTTGGTATTGGGAATCAAACTCACAACCTCCAGCTTGCCAGGCAGGTGCTTATGCCACTGAGCTAAATCCCCAGTCCCATTTTTTGAGACAGGGTCTCAGTAAGCAGTTCAGGCTGGCCTTGAACTCACATTGTAGCCCAGGCTGGTCTTGAACTCACAACGATCCTCCTGCCTCAGCCTTCTGAGTGCTGAGATTAAAGGCGTGTGTCACCATGCCCAGTTTTTGTTTAAATCTATTCAAATTGAGGCTTTTTTTTTCCTTGTGGTTCAAAGTATCCTTACTAATATGTCTCTGCCTCACCCCATGTGTGCTGTTTTTACCTGATTTAGGTTTTTCATATAAACTTCCCCAGAGGTAGCTTATTGAAACTGAACACTAATCTGGGCACTATATTCAAGTATAATGATTTAGACTGTGAGTGTATTTATTCAGTTATTCCATAGAGATATTAATTTAGACTCAAATCTTTTAGTATCTGTTAAAGGTTGAATTGTGTCTCTCCAACTCACAAAATGTATATGAAGAAATTCTAACTTCCCAGTGTTTCAGAATGTGACCTTATTTAGTTATAGTGTCTTTATTTACAGATAATAAAGTTAAAATGAGGTCCTTATTGTGGACTGTAGTCCAATTTGACTGTGTACATATTAAAAGAAAAAGGAAATTTGGACATAGATACACATAGAGGGAAACAATTTAAGGAGATACAGATAAAGCAGCCATGTGAACTAGGAGACAAGCTTGCAACATATCCTTCCCTCACAGCCTTCAGAAGAATCTAGCTCTACAGGCAACTTTACCTCTACTTTCTGGCCTCCAGAACAATGAAACAATACACTTCTGTTGTTCAAGTCACTCAATTTGTGGTTCTGTGTCATAACAGCCCTAGGAAACTAGTATACTTGTGACATTGCTTCTAGGAATTGAGAAGAAATTTTTCTTTCTTAAGAAGTTTTGCAACTAGCTGATTTTTTTCTTTTACTTCCTTTCCCCTGCCTCCTTTCCTAGTTCCCTTTCCCATTTAAACAATTTCTTCCTATTTCACAATATCTATTATACATTTTGGTCCTTATTTACACTTTCAGTTTCTCATACCAGAGAGACAATGTGAAAGTTAAATTTTTAAAAAAAGTTTAGCAAATAGCATAGCCAATGTTACAATGCTATTTATTCATTTACTTATTCAACTTAATTTGACACTAATTGAACAACCATTATGTACCAGGATTTGTTAAATGCTAGATTCACAGAGATAGATAAAATACTCAGAGATGTCAGTAAAATAGCATACTGTGTGATTGCATTTTAGAGGAGTTATAATCAAAACCCTCAGCAAGCCATATGCCAATCACAGATCTTTCTTATATGTACACTAAAGAATTTATCTAACAAGTTTACATAAAGAATAAATCTTACATTCAAGAGAGGAATAAAATTGTTAATCTTAAAATATTTGGCAATTCAGATCGACGTTTCCATAATCTGAATTTCATACAGCCATCGCTGGGCATGTTATTTTTCTTTACTGCTCAAAACAAGGAATTAGATTTATACTTACTTTGCCAAAGAAATACTAGACTGTCTTTACTAATGAGGCTTAACAGCTAGGGTCCTCTTCCTGCCAACTCACCTTTGGACAAACTGGTGAGCTATAAAGTTCTTCCATTTCAATTGATTTCAACTCCTTTTTCAAAAAAGTGTACAATTGTTGCCAAAGAAGTGGTAATGTTTACATTACATGTAAAGTCTGTCTATGCTGAACTTTTCTAAATTTTCTTTACTAGTATAACGCATTATAATTTGCAGAAAACAAGTTGATTCTTTAACATTTGAATATTTTTTAAAAAACAGAATTAACAAGTATGATCTTAAATGAGTATGGCAATTTTTAATCTTCATGTTTAAAGTCAAGCTTCTTTGTAAAATGATAAATATTTGAAAATGCCACTTTAATATTCAAATAATTACTTTATTCCAAAAGAGATTTTTAGTCAGGAAAATAAATTAGAATGTGTATCTTACTTTGGCTTGTAATCAGACTGCATTGTAACTAGTTTTTAAATTGAAATTTAATGACTTTTTTATAAAGTAGGATGACAGTACTATATTTAATATCATTAAAATGTTACATTTCTTAAATGAAACCAATCTTAAAATTGTTTATTTTCAATTTCAATAGGTCAGTGGTGGTCTTAGGTAGATCCATGATTTGAGATATTTTAAAAATGAGCAAATGTGTATTTCTTACCTTTGCTTAATTAGCATATTTTAAAAGATTGTTTCACACTTTGAAGTCCACCAATATAACTAAGAGTTTTCTGTCCCTGGAACCATCTCTATTATGTAAATCAATTGCATTTCTAAAGAGTTGTGTTAAAGTGAACAGAGATGTCAAAGAAATATAGCATATAAAGAACTTAAGTAAAAATATTCACAAGAATCTTGCTAGTTCTTGAAATCAGGGAGAGAAATTGGATATAAAGCAGGGTAGACCATAGATGATTGGTGGTATCATAGAACCAGACTTTTAGGTTTGGAAGTGAACTAAACCATTGTCAAGTTACAAATGAGGTAACTGAGGCTCACTGAGATTCAGTTACTTACTCAATGTCTCAGTGTTAGAAGTTTTAGGAGTATACCAAAGTAACTTTGACTCCAGTCTTTCCTTAAAATCTAACCCTAATGGTGACAACTGCTCAGTGCACTAGTATCAGTGTTCTTTCTAAACAGAATTGATTCTAGGGTAACATAGGCAAGAGGTTTGCAAACAATTTTCCTTAAAAGATTAGTCAATAAATATTTCAGGTATTGTGGGCCACATCCTTTGTCACATAGTCTTCTTTTGTATTTGTGATTCTTTATAAATATAGAACTATTCTTAGGTGAGCTCCAGCGTACAGGCTGAAGATCAGATGTGATCTCTGAGTCAGAATTCTGCCAATTCCTATTATTGGTCAGAGCGTATTGGTCAGTACAATTTCTCTCTTAGTCAGCTTTCTGTTATAACGAATACCTGAGATAACAAACTTTTAAGAGAAAAATATTTACTTTGGCTCGCAGTTTTGGAACCTCCAGTCCATGACCACATGGTTCTGTTGCTTTTAGGTCTACAGTAGCACAAAATGGTAGGATCACATGGCAGAGCAAAACCTCTCACCTCACAGCCAGGAAGCACAAAAGGGGATCCCTTTTGAGGGCATACTTACAATGACCCCAAGACTTCTCACTGTGTCTTTACAAGTAAGGCTCCATGACCTCATAGCAGCACTTTAATGAGAACTAAGCCTTCAATGCGCAGGCCTTCAGGGAACACCACAGACCCAAACTGTAGCAGTTTCACTGGCCCAGAGCAAAATTAAAATTAGGAAGTGTAATACAGTGAGTTAAACTCATTCTGTCCTTTGTTCTGAAATCATACCGTTCCTCCATTTTGGAAGAAGTCATTAAAAAATCCTTTCATAAAATATGATGATGTACATAGACTATTTGTAGTCTTTTAAAAATGTTCTTCCTTAGCAGAAAAAAACAGAATAAAGGAAGGAAGGAAGAAAGGGAATGTCCTAATTAAAAATTATTTATAATTATATTTCATTTTCCATGAAATCCCAAAATCTGAATGATTTTAAGAGTAGCCACTACTCCCAAATAAAGCATATTAGGCTCTTAGAGTATATCTAAATGATATTCATATTTGAATGCCACATATAACTTAATAAGCCTGGCAATGGTTTCAGAACCATTTGACAAGCTCCTTGTTCATTTTATTGGATGATAGAAGTTATTTTTTATAGTGAATTGGTTTTTTTTGTTTTTTGGGTTTTTTTTTGCAGCCCCGGGGATCGAACTCACAACCTCGCGCCTGACAGACAGGAGCTTAAGCCACTGAGCCTAACTCCCAGCCCTAGTTTTTTGAGGCAGGGTCGCACTATGTAGCTCAGGCCAGCCTTGCACTCGTGTTGTAGCCCAAACGGGCCTCGAACTCACAATGCTGCGCCTACCTCAGCCTCCCGAGTGCTGGGATTAAAGGCGTGCGCCACCACGCCTGGCTGAATTTTTATAGTGAGTTTTAAGCTCAGTATTGTTGCATTTCTTACTCTTGCATACTGGAAATAGCCTTTTTTGAGACTTAGCTCTTCTATTATGGTATTACATAAGAAACAAAATCATTATCCAGGTCCAGTGGGGCATGCTTATAATGCCAGCACTCTGAGAGGCTGAGACAAGAAGACTGAAAGGACAAGTTCAACCTGGGCAACTTAGGGGAAGCCTGACTCAAAATTTGAAAATTAAGAAAGGTCTGAGACTACAGCTCAGTGTGAAGGCCTCAGAATCAATCCCAGGGTGGTGGGGTAGGGAGAGAGAGAGTGACAGAAAGAAAGAGACAGAAAGAGAGAAACAGAGAGAGAGATCATAAACTCTTTAAAGGCAGAGACCATACTTTGTCCTGTTTTTATCTTCCCACAGCACCCAGAATAGTAATTAAAATTATAATTTTTCTTATTTAATAAATAAAGAAGCCCAGCGTTGTGGCACACACCTTTAATCCCAGCACTCGGGAGGCTGAGGCTAGAAGATCATTGTCAGTTCAAGACCAGCCCGGGCTACAAAGTGAGCTCAAGGCCGGTCTGAACTGCATAGAGAGACCCTGTCTCAAAAAAATAGGACTGGGAATTTA
Organism: Dasyprocta punctata; assembly: GCA_004363535.1. NCBI lineage: Eukaryota > Metazoa > Chordata > Mammalia > Rodentia > Dasyproctidae > Dasyprocta > Dasyprocta punctata. The sequence continues at coordinate 28,326 of RJWM01021367.1, forward strand.
GTTCAGCAGCCTAAGCGCCTGTCTGCCAGGCGCGAGTTTGTGACTTTGATCCCCAGCACCAAAAAAAGAAAGAAAGAAACAAACAAACAAACAAATAAACAAAAAGTCAGTAGTATTACATGTTGGAAAGATTACTATCTATAGTAGAAATGAACCTGAAGGAATGTGGTTGGATAATGCAAGGTGAAACATGTACATCTCCAAGGCATCTTCTATTAACTTATTTAATCATTCAATTTGATATCTTTTCAGAGCAATATCTAAAAACTAAATGTTCAAACTGATCAAGAGTTAAGGCTAAATATGCCATGAAGGAAGAGTATATTAGTTATCTATTGCTGCATAACAACTTACCCAAAAACTTAGCAACTTAAAACAACAACAATTAGTATCTAGTAATTTCTGTGGGTCAGAAACTGACAAGTAGCTTAGCTCGGAGGTTTTGTAGCACAGGTTCTCCCATGACTCTGCAGTTAAAATGTTAGCTGTGGCAATAGTCGTGTGATGGTTTGACTGTGCTAAGAGGATCCATTTCCACAATGACTCGCTCAAAAGAAAACTCAGTTCCTCACCATGTGGCCCTCCTTATAGCATGATGTAAGCATCTTCAAGACATGGCAATTAACTTTCCTCAGAGCAAGTGATTCGAGAGAAAGAATAAAAAGAAAAACACAATGTGTTTTATGACCTAATCTTAAAAGTCACAATGTCCTTTGTACTATATTCTATTTGCAAGAAGAGATTCACAAGGTCCAGTCTATAAAACACAGGGTGGGGGCCAGGGATTTAGCTCACTTGCATAAGCACCCATCTGGCAAGTGCGAAGTCATTGGTTCAATCCCTGGTACCAAAAATAAATAAATAAATAATAAAACACAAGGTGGAAAGCTCCCTCTTCAAGGGAGAGGTATCAAATATTTGTTGGACATATCCTAACCACACCAATTAGCAAGAAACAAGTACATTGCCTCTCCTCTATTTCTCTAAAACAACTCAGCTTTAACCTCAAACTTACATATACTATCATCATTAAAGATGGTTTATAATTTTTAGCATACTCCAAGGAAAGGAGGTCTCACCCATTGTTATGGTTTATGGTCCTGTGGCCCCACCAAGTCTCATGTAATCATGGCAGGGATGCAGCTGAGTCTGGTGTTCATGATTGGTTTGTTGTCTAGCACTGGGATTGGTGGTGTGAGTGCTGCACCTACCCAGGGGTGCAGTTGACATACAGTGTAAGGGCGAGAAGAAGACATGTTCCCTCTCTCACCCTTGCTGTTTTGCAGCCACCATGAATGACTGCCTCACCATGCCACACTGCCTTGGAGTCAACTGAGTATGCACTGAAAACTCCAAGAACTGTAAGAAATAAACCTTTCTTCCCCTAATTTTGGGCATCAGTTATTCTGTCTCAGCAATGAGAAAAAAGTAACTAAGACACCCATCAACCCCAAGTAGTTCACTAAAATATATCTTTCAATCCATGTATACCAAGCACCATTTACATAATTTTCTTCAGGTAACAATACTTCTGGTGATATTTCAGTCTCATAGTGAGCTTTAAAGATGACTCGAGTAATAGCAATGTCCTAAAGAAGTACCTTGATGAACTTTAGTTCTGACTGAAGGTAAAATTTGTGATAAATACTGGACAGAATTTCTTAGAGGAACATTTCCTTCAAAAAGTGATGCTTTAAAATTATGTAGTATTTATAGCTTATCTAAGAATTTTGTTCATTGGACCTAGTCCAGCAAAAGTATATCAGAAAATTTTCTGTAATATTGTAAGTCTACAAAACTTTTAAAAAAAGGACACATGGAGATATATGTTTATTCCATCTAGAAAAAGAAGCAGCAAGAATTCTGCAACAATCTAATTTTAAATTTAGCATGTGATAACTGAAATATAGAAATAGAGAATTTGAAGGAAGGATAATGTTAAATTAACTAAAAAAGCATAGTTTGCCACTAATGTTAAGTATAATGTTAAGCACCTCTTCTTAGATTTAAAGCATTTTTGACATGTCCTTGAGGAATTACTGGTAGTAGCCTGGGACATTATTCTAAGCACTGAAATTCTTCCCACCCAAAATACTAGATTTCATACCTGTGCTAGTTCAGGAAGTAAATCCTTTTCACATAGTAATAACACAAAAAGCTCAAGGTTTTCACTTTATTTAATTTCTAGAGATGTTGATATTCCAAGGCCCAAACCTTGAAAACTGTATATGAAACAACACAGACACTTCAAAAAGGTGATCAGAGGAGGTTGTGCCTACATTTATTATCAAGTGATAGATGTTTATCATTAATTGTCATTAGATATGTATCATTAAGCTTCTAAATGGAACTACCAAATGAGATTCTAAGAATTTTCACTCTGAGATTCAAGCCCTTGGCAAAGAAACCAACCAGGACATCAGACAATACCATGAATGTGACCTGTGAATGTCAAACACACAAGGAAAACTAGTTTCTGATTTGATCCTAGGAAACTAATAGTTATTATAATTTCTAGAATAATTATTATGAGTTCTAGACTGGTCATCTAGAAATTCTATTAGGAAGCTAACTACAAAGTGAAAACTTTGATCTTTTTGTGTTAACATGAGAAGAGGTTTTACTTCCTGAACAGGTATAGGTATGAAACCTAATGTTTCAGTTGGGTGAAATGTTCCATGCTTAGAGAAATGTCTCAGGTTACTATAGTAATTCCTTACAAGTGTGCTGAGAAAAACAGCACCTAATTTTACAGAATCCTTGCTGTTTCTCTTCTAAATGAAAGACATAGTACATCTCTGTGTCTTTTTTTCTTAAGCTGCATGATCTAACAATAATATAAACTTTGAGAATTATGAAACAAAATTCTTAGATGAGATGTTGTGAATACTGTATAGTTTAAGAAATTATTAAGACCTTGCATGTACTAGGCAAGGGCTCTACCATTGAGGGATAATCCCAGCTAGTTATTAGATTTGTTGCTTGCAATAAATCTGAAAAGTATTTCATTTGCAAGCAATAAATTTACGTATTCTAAAATGGCAAGGTATTTCTGTTTGCAAATTTTGTACAGTACAAACCAGGAAAGTACCATTTTTTCATATTATAGTATTGAATGATATAGAATTAGCTTAAATTAAACGTTGAAATTTTGACTCTGCTAAGTAACTTTGTGTGGTGAGTCATAACTCACTAGCACTTAACCAACCATCTGCTCTAACTCCTACATCTATGTTTTTTTCTTTTATACTCCTTGGCAGTTCTTAATATAGAAATTACTATTATAATTTACATTTTATGTATTATACTTACTATGATTCATTTGTTTATCATGTTTATTTATTACGTTTCACTACTTTTTTTTTTTTCGTGGCACCAGGGATTGAACTCACAATCTCGCACCTGTCAGACAGGCACTTAAGTCACTGAGCCAAACTCCCAGCCCCCATTTCACTACTTTTAATAAATAGACAAAAAGTAAAGGATGGTATTTCTCAGTAGTTATTATTTAACATTACTGAGGTTAATATCTGGCCTGACCAGCTGGGCGTGGTGGTGCACGCCTTTAATCCCAGCACTCGGAAGGCTGAGGTAGGAGGAGCATTGTGAGTTCGAGGCCCATTTGGGCTACAACGCGAGCGCAAGGCTGGCCTGAGCCACACAGTGCGACCCTGCCTCAAAAAACCAGGGCTGGGAGTTTGGCTCAGTGGCTTAAATGCCTGCCCTGGCAGGTGTGAGGTTGTGAGGTCAATCCCCGGTGCCGCAAAAAAAAAAAAAAAAAATCTGGCCTGACCTATCCTCCATTTCACTCACCATATATGAAATTCAATGTCCAGCTACGTTTAAGGCATTTTCAGGCATGCTTTAAGAATTTAAATTATGGAACACAAGTATATATAATTCCAGTGTTTTAGCATTAGATATACCTAACATTAGTGACAAACTATGCTTTTATAATTAATTTAACATTGTCCTTCAAATTTTCTATTTTTATGTCTTCAGTAATTAAAAAGCTACATGAGACAGAGTAAGAAAAACTGAATTTGAATTGAAATACCTGCTTTGGGGGAATATTTTCATTCGAAAATAGGTTTATCTTATATGATAATGTACTTCTCTTGGAAACACAGGGTGACTAACTATGAAATTGTATCTGTTCTGCTCTCTTCTGCATATCCAGAGCAAGGCTGGACTAAGAACATTAAGAGGAAGCATTTTTCTCAGTTCCTATTCCAGGCTTTTGGAACATTGATATACCCTGGAAAAAAATCCAAATGCTCATATTCTAACTCCTCGCATGTGCTCTTTTCTTTCTACCCACAAGGCGGCTAGATTAAACTTTGGCAAAATAATGTTGGTAAGCAATATTCTGCCTAGAGTGACCTAGGCAGAATTCTTGAAAGTCATGGTGGTATAACTGTCTTCATCCCATCACCTCTTTCTCGGGTCTATCTTCTGATGGTCTAGCCTCATCATGTACAGTCCATGCCAGGGTTTCCCTGGCTCAACATAAAAGTAAATGAAATGCTGCCTTAATGTTATATCACATTCATGCTGCTTTACTTCCCCTTATAGAAAGTAATGTGGCAGGGCCAACAATTTAAATCAAGAAGTAGGTGTACTTTGGGGAAGCATATTGCTTTCTGTTAGAGACTGATATGCTCACTGCTGCATCCATCTAATCCCTTACTACATTTCAGAATTGGAAGGGATGTTAGTGGTTCCAACTGGAGTTAGGCAGTTAAAGGTCAAAATTTCACTTTTATTATTGATAAAGCTGTTCATGGAATGAGGGATATGGCTGAGGGCCAAATGATTTTGCCAATGTTTCCTGACATACTCTATCCTTTGCCAGCTCTACCCTGCTCCAATTCAGACCCTGAAACAGAGCATAAGCTGACTAAGTTTGGTCCAGGCCTTAAATTTTATGAGTTTATGATTGTATTAGTAGATTAACTCTACTTAATTATCATCTCCAAATTAATGACTGTCAGTTACCAACTACATAGGGTAAGAGGCCAGAATGCTACTACTTGGTAAAGTCCTTACACATAGAAACAGAAACAGTAGGGAGAAGTATTTATGAGAGGCAGTGCCAGGGGATTTTTGGTGAATAAAATCCCTCCATTTCATTTCAAAATATTTTGAGAACTGATTAACAGGAATATAGTATAAATTATTAATACAGAACTCTAGTCGTTTCTTAATAATATATAAAAGACTTCTACTTATCTCTCACTAATGTCTTAGTAAAATAATTAATTAATAAGTTTTAAAACATTCTAAGCATGTTTTTCTCTCTCCATACCTCATCACAATTTGTCTCACATCTCAAATTATGAATAATTTTAACAACAAATTTACTTTGAAGGAAGAAATACTGAAAACAAAATTGTTCTCTGTAAAAGAATTTTAGGTTAAAATGAAGATGAATTTTGTTTGTAATATGATTCTGAATTATAGTACTTTAAAAACCAAAAATTAAATCTCAGAAAACGACATTATACTAGATTAATGAAGTTCACAAGTATCTTACAGAAGCCATCTGCCAGAAAGCAATCAAACCAATAGAGGTAGTAGCAGATACATATGATAGGTATTCAGTATACTTGCTTAATTATTACAAAGAGGGCCTATATAAAATCTAAAGAAATTGAGCTTTTATTGCTGAACATTTAGACCTTAATTCACACAGAGCTCATCATTTCAATAAAATACTTGCAGTGATAAGATTATGAGCTTATATGCTATGGTCTATAATAAAAATGATATTTCAAACAGAAATGTACTAAAATTAAACTGACAAGATGCTGAAAAATTTTTCAAGTGACTTAAATTATGTCAGAATATTTTATGTAAGATTTCTTTAAATTTCTATTATGAGAAATATTTTTTACTCAAATGAACATTTTCATCTACCCACAGTATACTTTACTCAGAATGTAGCAAAAACCCAAACTACTCTACAAAATTTGACTATTTAAACCAGGTGTGGTGGCCCAGAACTTTAATCCCAGCAACCAGGAGGCTGAGGTAGGAGGAGCATTGTGAGTTCGAGGCCGGCTTGGATTACAATGTGAGGCTGGCCTGAGCTACATAGTGTGACCCTGCCTCAAAAAACTAGGGCCAGGAATTTGGCTCAGTGGCTTAAGTGCCTGTCTGATAGGAATAAGGTTGTGAGTTCAATCCCTGCTGCCACAAAAAAAAAAAAAAAAAAAAAAAAATTGACTATTTAGTCAAGACAAAAAAGTAATAGAAAGATTAAATATCACCTAAAGATCTAAGAAACTGAAAACACAAAATTGGTTTTACATTTCACTGAGCACCCTAATTAAAGGTTCTATATTGCTTTGATTTCTCCTCTTTTATTCTCTTCTGGGTGATCTCTTGCACTCTTTAAGACTTCAAATACCATCTTCTATGCTAATTACTTTCAAGTGTGTGCTCCAACCATCACCTCTCTCCTGCTGTGTTGACCTGTGTTTCTCTCTTTGGTAGGATAACCTCTTTGAAAGGTTTATGATTTCATAAAAAGATGTAGGTATATAAAGAAATGTATATTAGTGTTATAAATATTAATATCAGTCCTTACAAGATACTGTAAAGTTACAAAAGGGAGAAAGGAAGCACTTGACAGAGGAAATAGAATTGCAATATATGTATAGAGAAGAAAATGACAGGAAAAGAGGAAAAAGAATGGCATTGTGGGGTGAAAGAAGAGTAGAAGTCAAGTTTCTAAATCATAAAACAACTTGTAAAATAATTTCCTATAACTTGAGCCCTGGAGTACAAAGCGAGGAATGTTCATAAACCAAACAAGAACTAAATCAGGGATGGTCTGACATGTCGTACATATTTTCTATGTATATAGAAAAACATTAAAGTGCTTTATAAGTGAAGGAGAAATTGGATCAGATACAAGAGTGTAGAAAAAAAGCTTTTCTACTTTAATTTCTTCTAAAGAGTCCAAATAAATAGATTCTGCTTAGCTCCTGAAGAAATTTGGCTGTACAAGTCTGTGAGTGGAAAACTAGACAAGCCACACTACTGTGCTTTCCAGAGGAAGAAAGAATTTCCTAGGACAACTCTACAGAAATGGGACAGAGAGGGCCAG
>RJWM01021368.1:0-35442 GCA_004363535.1 Dasyprocta punctata
TAAAAATGTATTACAGTAAAAGACATACTGCTCTTAACCCCCCTCAAAATACAGTGGTACCTCAGTTCATGAATGTTTTTGCTTGTGAACAGTTCGTTTGTGAACAGCCTTATTTTTCCTAGATAAAAGGTACAAACAGTCAAAATGTCCATTCAACTCATTAAAAATGTGGTGTACACATACACTGGAATATTATTCAGCATTAAAGAGATAGGAAGTATTAAGATCCCAGAAATTCAGCACAAGAACAGAATATTAAAGGCTGTTACAGAAAAGAAACAGATCGCCTATAAAGGAAAACTCATCAGAATCACAACAGACTTCTCAACACAAACCATCAAGTCAAGAGGAACTTGAAGTGAAGTATTTCAAGTTCTGAAAGAGAACAACTTCCAATTCAGATTGATGTACCCTGCAAAACTATCTTTCAAAAATTAATGGAGAAATAAGATACTTCCGTGAAAAAGAACAACTGAAGGAATTCATGACCACCAAACCAACCCTGCAAAGATATTCTGAAGGATATTCTAGAGAGAGATAAAAGATATTCTGAAGGATATTCTAGAGAGAGGTAAAAAGGACCCTGGTCCCAGGAATAGCAGCAGAGTGGGATCTCTGAGAGGGGCAGGCAGTTGAATGGAGGAGAAAAGTAGGGAGCCAACAGCAGGAAAAAAGCACGGCAGAGATGAACCAGTGCATGTTGGCTGTAACCATTAATGTAGATGGCCTCAATTCACCAATAAAAAGAAACACAGGCTGAGTGGATCAAGAAACAAGATCTATCAATATGCGGTATGCAAGAAACACATTAACTCAAAAGGAAATTCATAGATTGGAAGTCAAAGGAGAGAAAACAATGCTCCATGTGACAGGCAACCAGAAAAAAGCAAGGGTAGCTTGCCCATCAACTGTGGAACGGAAAAGAAAGATACGGCATTTTTATACAATGGAAAGCTACTCAGCTATATAGAAAGATGACCTAGGCATGTTTTCTTGCTAGAAGATGCCCAAAGCACCTGTAATAAAAATAATACATATGATTCATTGCACCTTGACCAACTGCCAGATCCTCCAAGTTTGCAAATACTTCCTGAGCACGATCATTTACTCCTCATGACAATTCTATGACAATAGGTACCAGCACAAAAATGGGGTTAAAGAAATTAAGTGACTTACTCAAGGATAGAAGTAGTTAGTGGCTGAGTTGGCTACTTTTTTGATGCCTTTAAATGCAAGTCAAGTGATATGAGCAAGGGTGTTTTATTATTTCATTTGAAAGTAAGGACAGAGTTACTGTGAGCTTCAGGGCCTCCAAAGTGTCTTGAGGTTGCCCATTCGTTGTATCTGCCTGCTCGCCCATCTTCCTATTGCTGTCATCCTGAGACAGAAACCAGGCTCTGGCATGACAGCAACACATAGCAAGGTCAAGGGTAAAAGTGTGGACAATTTCTCCCTAAGGCTTGCTCCTTGGAGAGCAGAAACTTTCTCTGGAACTTCCTCCTCCATCTAGTGGGCAGTTCTCCCACAGGCACACTGTGTATCTCAGTGGCCCATCTTAGGTCACTCACCAACTTTGCAACCAGTATGGTAAATGGAATGGAATTAGCTCTGCATCAATTAGCTCTGTCCCTGAAGTTTATCTTGGAGGCATCTCCTGGGAAGGGAAGTTCTTTGAGTAAAAGTGGGAGTCCATTTGAAAGGGTGAAGGGGAAATGGATGCTGAGGAGTTTGGATGGAGGAAGCAATAGTGTCCAGCATCAGAAAAGATGTTAAATTACACAGTCAGATTTAGAAGTTTATTCCCAGATACCATGCTGCTCTGTACCTTGGCCAAGACTCCCACTGCTAGAAATTGATTACTGAGTGTGGAGTTTGGAAATCACCCATGTCTGCTCTTTCTGCAGATCCTGTCTTCTATAAACAAGGGATGGAAGGCTTCATTTGGGCAGATCATTAGGACTGAAGTAGTTTTTTTTTTTAATATTCCAGTGTCAACTAGATAATTTCCATCTTTGAAATCAGAGAACATTTCTTAGTGATCTCCAGACTGGGAGACTATCATTTCATATTATCCTTGGGTCCTTTGACAGGAATCTCTTTGGAGTGATCTCTTTTCAAGAGTGTGCAGAACTGACTTGATAAATAGGACATTATTTTAGATTTGAAGAAATTTGCAAAGATGTACTTGATCCTTAGAGGACCCAATAGATTGGAGAATCATTTAGTGTTTAGAAGTGTTTACTCGCTTCCGTTCATCTTGGGGCAGAGCATACCTTGGGTTTGGCCATTGTCTTGCTTTGCAAATGGAATATGAATGGATATAACTTTGGAAGAGGCAATAATTAAAATATGGGTTGGCTTGGCCTTATGTTCCAGTAACTGCCATGAAAGGGTACAACTTAGGTAGTCCCTGTTCTTTTCCCCTGAACCCCAGAACTAATCATATGGAACAGATCCAAGCCCAAAGGAAGCAGAGTTGCTTCCTAATCGACCTGAAGACTTGTAATCAAGAAAAAAACGCTTATTTTCTTAAGTCATATAATTTTTAATTTTAATAGCAGCAATTTTTGACTGATATTTGAGGGGTATTCCCTAAAGGATATGGAGTATGGCCCTGGAGGACAAGCTGTGAGAACTTGTTCCATTAAAGTAACTCCTGGAATAGCAAGTGTTGCATATAGCTTAGGGAGGAAATGAACTGGAGATGTTTTTCTGGGTTTCTTGAAACACCCAAATTCTAGGAATTTTCTTTAAACTGTTCTCTGTCTTATCATCAAAACAAACCTCATGGCCAAGAAATTGCTAAACTACAAATTTCATCATCAATACTCAAATATAGTGTAATATAGAGAAAAGAGCACTGGTCATGGCAGAGGGTGGGAGCAGTTATGTGTCACAGTTCTGCTCATGACTGACTTGTGACTTTGGGCCAATCATTGAAACCCTCTGCACCTCACTTCCTTATCTGTAAGTCTGGGGTGGTTATAAGACTAAAATAATCATGTAAATCTATGTACATGGAAGGGATTTTTTCCCAAAGAAAATCAATATGTAAAGCTGATAACAGAATACTACAGTTAATTAAAATGTTAATTATTTGGTTATACCTTCTAGGTTCCCTCTCAAAGTTCTTAGAATTTCCTGCAGCCTCGTTTGAAAACTGACACATTAAAGCTGCTCTAAAAATATCAGTGGTGGTGGCAGTGGTAATGGTGGTGGTGTCTGACTTTGAAGTCTCCCAAAAAGTTTCCTTGTCTCTTCTTCTTCTCATTTCCTGCTCACTGCCTATAATCTGAAATCCAAAATTAAAGGTTTTTTTTGTGTGTGTATATTGGTATACTTTTGTTTTGTGGTAATGGGGATTGAACCCAGGGTCTTGCAATGTGTTAGGCAAGTAGTTCTATCACCAAACTACATCCTGAGACCTCCCTTTATTTGGAGACAGGTCTTACTAAGTTCCCCAGGCTGGCCTATATCTTGCAATCTTCCTGTCTCTGTTTCACATACAGCTGGGATTATAGGTATGTGGTACCATGCCCTACTTTGGTACACTTTTATACTTAAAATAAGGATGAAGAGGCCCAACTACACTCAGTATGGTAGTTGCAATCATGACAGAGTCATTTCTTCAGCTCTGCAATGTCTCAAAATGTCTATGTAATCATCCACGATAAGCCCTTTAGTTAACTGGTGACTCCATGTCCCTATTTGAGCAGAACAATTTACTCTGCTGATCTGGAAGTCATATCTTCTCAAAGGAACACACCATTGATTTGTGGCTCAACATAGTACTGGCTTTTTTTTCCACATGCTTCAAAATGTACCCCAATTTACTCTGTCCTCAAAGGCATTATCAGTTCATAAGTCTGTCTGACAGTATGACAATAAGTGCAGTCAGTAGCTACAAAAATAGATTTTACCCTTCAATCATAATTTGGCAGCACGTCTGTAAAGGGCTACAATGTGTCTAGCTCACTGCATCAGAACTACTGCCTGAGGCTATTTCTTCTTTTAAACTCTCTCCTCAGCCAGTCTTATCAGTCATTTTCATTGTAATAAGAATGAGTCCACCAGATTCTCCCATAGAAAGCATTAAGTGGAGGTGGGGCAAAGTGTCAGTATCTCTCCAGGAGCAGACCCTGGGACAGATACAAGTGCAAATAATTTATTTGGAAGGTGAAGGAAACACTGTTATAAAAGTAGGGAAATGAGATAGAGAAGGGAAATTCAAAAAGTGCTGTCCAGAGAATTGCCCCTTCAACAGGTGAGTGAAGTTAAATTCTGCTAGGGAACCCTAGGAACCAATATGGAACATGAACTTCAGAATTGTCTCACCTGAAGGAACAACAGGGAGCTGGAATATATTTACACATGAACTTCCTTAGCCCCTGACTGACAATGCTTTCAGTAGCATTAGTTCCCTGTCTTTTCTTGCCTTCCATGTACATGGACAGAGTGCACCTCAATGGCCAGAGAATGCCCTTAGACAAAGATGTACTGGAATGGTCAGGCCTGAGGGGAAATGAGTAGGACACCAGGGGTACTTGTTACAGTCCACCCCTTGCATGATTCGGATCTACTGATGTCCTCTTCTAAGTTCATTCTATTCTGTCACTAGTGCTTCTAGGTGATGGTCAAGTACAATTCCTTAGAAGTAACTAAAAATCTAAGCACAGAGTATTCATGGAACAGATTCCCATGTAGTTTGTATTTCATTTGTTCTCCCAAAGGTTCCTGTGTTACAGATTTGGTCTGAGTGTGGTGGTGGACCTTTAAGAGGTGGGACCTAATGGGAGGTCCTTAGGTGTGGAGGAAAGGATCATGAGACTCCAGTCTGTCTCACCTCTTGTCTGGCAATTGTTCTCACATATCCTCCCACTGATGTTATCCGCCGTAAGGTGGCACAGTTAAGGAGGAAGTTCCTTGTCAAAGGCTGTGTCATGCTGTTTAGACATCAGCTTCCAAAGGTGTATGCTGGATAAAACTCTTTTCTTCATAACATTAGCCTGTCTCTGGAATTTTGTTCTAGCAATGAAAAACATTAATACATATGCTACAAGGAACTGAGATCCTCACTGTTATTGTTGGCCCTGAAGCCATAACAGATATAATCATTATCTCTTCCCTTTTCACCCTATTCTAATTTCCCTTCCATAGTCAGCACTTCTGCTGTTCTAGGCTGCATGCAAAACAAGGCTATCCAGGCTGCCATCCCTAATGGATCTGAGCTCTCTTACTGTACTTGTGACAAGTTGTAGCAACTGTAGTTGCTCATTCATGTCACTTTAAATACTTCAACAGGGGCCTCAATCCAAAATGTAGATGCATTACAAGGTGCCCCTAAGGATTCGGAGTTCCAGATATACTCTCCCCTCCCTTTGTTATAGTACATTTTTATATTGACCCATTATTCTTTGTTTGCTGGATTTATAACAATGAGTTCCTAAAAAAGACCAGATATCAGCCATGGTTTTAGGCTTAGTGTAGCTTTTACTGTGTCCTTTACTGTAATATTCCCTTCCACCTAATCCCGAACCAGGAACTAGCAGATTCTAAAGTTAACAAGCGTGAACTCTCTAAGTAGGTCACTGGGAATTATAGCAAAAGGTGACTCCTGCACTTAATTTCTTCATTTCTTAACCCATTCAATGTAGTGATTAGGGGCATAACACCATAAAATGACCATTGGTTCAAAATATACTGCATCTTGAAGAATAGTACAAAATGTTATCTCCAAGTTGGCATCTTGTACTTTTATGAGTCATTTCAATCATATAAGCGAAACAACTCCTAGTTATGTGGTATAAAGCGAGGCCAGTAGATTTTATGGTTATTGTAATATATCCTTCGCTATAGAAGGGGCCTCTTGGTGTGGTGATACCATGCAGTAACCCGTGATAATAAATCTGACATTCTGTGAACTCTTAGGCTGTATTGCCAGCTAAGGCATTGCTACTAAGGAAAGACAATTTCATACCTGAACTACATTGCAAATTCCAGTACCCTTGCCCTATAAGGACTTTGACTGTAGTAAAAGAGATACCCTGGGACCATGAATTAGCATGCTTTGCATTTTTGCTATTTGCACAATCAGGTTTTGTGTCTGATGTTGGCATAATCTATTCTTTGGCTGTAGGAGTCAAGGCGTTGCTTTAAATAGTTCAACAGGGGCTTTGAACTTTTACACCACAACCTGAATTGATATCTGGATGAGTTGAGTCTGTTATTTTCTTCCATCCACACTTCTATAGCCTTTAGTCATTAATGAACCAGTTGGCTTTACAGTCCTTGTAATCATTACTCACCTGTCTCTCTAATGCTGAAAATGCATAAGCCGGTATATTTCCTACCACTTGTGTCCCATCCTAGTTCACTACCCGTAGAATCTTAGTCCTTACATTGCTAATTCATGTTAGGGATTAAAAATGCCCTATTAATAAACAGCAACTGTTCTGGCTATTCCCTTTCTTAGGAACACTTGTCATACCATGAAGACCTTGAGATAAGGATTCCAGTGTAGATAGTTAATTTGGAGAATAAGGAAGTACCAGCAGGGAAGTGGGAAATCACCAGCAGGCAAGGGAGGGCCAGTAAACACTTCTATGAAGCAAGTCACCAAATGTGCCTAACCCAGTTGGAGGACCTTGGAAACAACATAGAATGCAGTTCTTAGGATTATGTCACCCAAGTAGCAAGGGAGCTGATTATTTATTTACACCAGTTTGGCTAGTTATTGGCTGGGATGGCATTGTGGAGGTGTTAATTCCTGATCCTTTTCATCTTACATTATGTATGGACAGAGTGGACACTGGTAGCCAGAGAAACCCTGCCAGCAAAGAGAAGCAGATGCTTATTCTCAAAATACAGACCTGAAATGGCACCACCTGAGGGGTATGGGCAGGGTACCCCAACAGTAACAATCACAATGAGAAAGAAAGGGAGGAGAGGGCCTGAGAATGCAATGACTGAGTTTAGGGAAAGCAAGGATGTTGGAATAAATTCAAGGACATTGAAAATTTCCTGATTCTCATTTTGTTTAGTGCTAGTCATATTCTCTAAGGTGTGGGTAGAGCTGTTTATGGTAAAATCTTAAAGAAGTAGAAGAAGAAACAATGAATACCATCCCTAGGTGACAAATCTAGCACCAACATGGGTTTTTCTCAACCTCGGATCTATATCAGGAATCCCTCTGGCTTGGATGGATCTGGGACAGAGGAGCAAGTATCTTAGTAGAGAAGAGTGTCACTTGGCCCCTATTAGTCCCAGATGGAAAAATAAAGACTTTTTTGGTTGATCCCCTCTTGAATTGTTAGACTATGCAGGGTTGAATTTTTTCTTACCTAAAGAGTCCCCTGAAATTATATGAAAAATTGGACACATTTTATTACTTTTATGAAAATTCTAAGCTACTTGGCATAAGTGCTCTATGTATAGATTACTTACTTCAAGATATTGCTTTTTTTTTTCTAGTCTGAGAAAAAATAAGAAATTTGCGGGCATGCAAGACATGAAAATCTCTCCTGAAATAGTAAGATCTTTTTAGAGTGGGACGTGGCTTGTGTTTTGCTTTTTCATTCGGGTATCTTTTAATGGTGGTAGTGCTGGGATTCTGGGATGTCACCTTTGCCCTGCTTTCTGTGTTCTAATAAATTGAGGTACAGTCATAAAACATCAAAGTATCAACTTAAAAATAGTCAAAATTTATAAACTACTCAGATGTTCATTAAAGAGGGCAAGACTAAACAAGGTATGGGACATCCTTAAAATGCAATATTATGCAGCCATCAAAAGTGAGTGGAGATGCTGTCTCTGAGTATTCACACAGAAAGAGCACCCAGGAAATGGGCAGGAGGGATAACATGTGCTTGCAGTGTCTTATACATGCACATGAGTTTTTATTTTTATTTTATTTTTATTTTTATTTTTGTTTTTTTGCAGCCCCGGGGATTGAACTCACAGCCTCACACCTGCCAGACAGGCACTTCCGCCATTGAGCCAAACTCCCGGCCCTAGTTTTTTGAGGCAGGATCGCACTATGTAGCTCAGGCCAGCCTTGCGCTTGCATTGTAGCCCAAGCGGGCCTCGAACACACAATGCTCCTCCTACCTCAGCCTCCCGAGTGCTGGGATTAAAGGTGTGCACCACCACGCCCGGCTTCATGCACATGACATTTAGAAGGAGCCATGGGAAAATACTAATATGGCTTGGGGTTGGAAACTAGAAAGATGGGATCCTAAGAGGGAAGATCTTTTCCTGAATGCCATTTTCTGGAAACATGCAATTATATCGCCTGCATGTGTACTGAGATCTAGAGGGAGACTCTAAGAGAAGGCAGAGAGGGATCTATTTAGAATAGCTCATTTGCCCCCTCATACCATTGGTCACTTGGATGTCTTTTATCATGATTCTGGGGAAGGGAGAGAGGGAAAGTTAGGGAGGAAAAGTTAGGATGGAGCAGCAGGAGAGCAGAGGGTGGCTGCCCTGTGTGGAGACAGAGGTTGCCGTCACCACCTACTGAACACACATTGTCTCATTCTCTACAACATGCTCAGCAGGTCTGCTTCAATGCCAAGTAGGGGCTCAGAAGTAAGAAGCTAAGGTACCAGACAGCCAGAGTGCTGTCAGTATGCTGGGCCATCTCTTACTGTCACCCACTTGGAATGTGCGGCAGCATGATGGGTAAGAACATGGGCTCCTCCTGTATCAGAATCAGCACACACTCAAGTCCTGGCTCTGCCACTTGCTGAATCCATGGGTTTGAGTAACTAATTGATCTTCTCCAAGTCTCAGTTTCTTCTCTTGTAAAGCAGGCATAGCACTAGGACCTACTTCACTGTTAGGAAAGGTACCAGAGGACACAGGACACTGTCTGGTCCTTTATAGATACTCAGTAGGTTTTAGTGATTAGTTTTGCTGCTTTAATAGTTCTTTATGGTTAGGAGCAGAGACCCTGGCTCTCTGTGCTTAAGATGGGAGCAAGTCTGCAGTGTGGCTTGGCTGGCTAATGCCACCCCTGCAACTCCATATCAGCATCTAGGGGCTTGGTGTGGGGCTCTTCAGAGGAGCAGGTCCACCAGCAGCTGTGTCCTCTAGGATTCCAGAGGTAATGCCAGATGTTGGTGTACAGCTGTGCTCACAGAACACTCCATCAGTATTTATTCCCTGGGTAATTGCTGAGTAAATGGCTTAATGTCATCGTGAAAAGGGCTCTAAAAGTTAATGGTGTTTCTAATAGCAAAACCCTCCTCCTAGCTCCAGCTGCACCAAATTTGTTAGTTTTCAGTCCTCCTTGACTCATGGAAGGAAACAAAGCACCCAGACTACACCCCAATTCAAAGGTGGATTTGGATTTATACTTGCGATAATTCAATCTTAGTTGAGGCAGGTAAGAGTAAGGCAGTTTTCACTCTTAATATTTATTATGTATTTTTGCTCTGCCTTGAGAAAGAAGTTTCAAGATACATGAATATTCACGGTTCTAAGCATTCGGTATGTTAAAGGTTTTTAAAAATGGTTAATATCAAAGCCCAGTCACCGTGGCACATCTGTAACCCCAGCCACCTGGGAGCTGAGGCAGGAGAATCCCTTGAGCCCAGGAGTTTGAAACACCCTAGGCAACATAGGCAACATAGTGAGACCCTGTCTGTAAGTACTATGAAGTCAACAATATGTAATATATTAATCATTATTACTCTCCTATTCTCCTGTTTTGAAACTGTTTTATCGTCATTTCTATTTTTTCTCTTTAAAATAAAAAATGAAGAACAAAAATGTTTAACACAACACATCAATAGCTTTGTCTCAGCTCTCTTGTCCTTTTACTGTGTAGACAAATGCTGTCTCTCTGGAAGCAGCGGCTGAGCGTGTTCTTCAGATGTAATCAGACAGACAAGGTGGGGCGAGGCTTAGAGACCAACGTCTTTGCTTGAAGAAGCCAAAGACCCCAAAATAGGGGCCAACCAGTGGCCACGTGGTAGTCTTAACAGCGCTGTTAACCTTGTCTGCCATGTTGATTAAATCTGCCTAGAGGAAGAATACTAGAGTATGGGTACTACCAACTCAGGACCACAGATGGGAGATCAGAGGGCACTGAGATCCCTGCCAGCTCCAAGTTCTCTCCAGTCCACTGCGCTCCAGAAGTGTGCCTGCCTGCAGGACTCAGTGTAGAGGTTCAGAACATGGGCCTGGAAGCCACACCTACAGGTTCAAATCCCAACTGTTCTTTCAAGCAGCTGTGTGGCTTCGTCCCAGTCATTTACCTTCTCCATGCTTTAATTTTCTTACCCTACAATGGAGATCACAGCAGCACCCACTTGACAGGGCTGACGTGAGATTTCAATGAGTTAATATGTAAAGTCCCCATTCACAGCAAGCAGGCTAAAAGTGTGGTGTCAACTGGTAATGAGTCATTTTTTAAAAGTATCTAATACTTAAGAATACTGTACTTAATTCAGTGGAATCATGGGGTGGGCATGGGGGAATTTAAATCAGTTCCCTGAAAATTATTTATGTAACTGCGATGAGAGGTCAGATGTTTACCTGGCTGTGGGCTCCTGCACCCACACGAGTGACTCTCTGGTTTTTCCTTGAAACAGTCCCAATCTAAGTAACTCATGAGTTACTCTAAAAAGGCCTCTCACACACCCGTGGACCAGATGGACTTTGCTCACAGTATTCTGATTGGGTGTGAGGGAGGAAAGAGGGGGTGTGCATCGCACAAGCAGCACGTGCAGACACGTGCCCAAACACCACTGCGAACAACTTTCACATCTCTCAGGGTTTCTTCTCCCCAAAGTTCCACTTGGCTACACTTTGAGAGTTCCCCTCTCTGCCCTTTTCTCCACACCAGCCGCTAGTGTTGCTCTTTCTCTGTCTCTTGGGAAATTCAAATTTCTTTCACAGTTTAGTAAGCACAGCTGTTGGGCACTGCTCCAGCTCTGACCCACGATCTTGCTCCATCAGACACCTCACAGTTCAGTATCTACAACTCGGTTCATTGATGCATTAAGATGATGTTTTCTGAACACTCTCAAAGCTACCATCCTCAGCAACTGCTCTGCTATTTTCCAGCTCTGAGACCCTGAGCAAGTTGTTTTACCTCTCTGAGTCTCAGATGAGTCATCTGCAAAACGAAGATAATGATAGTATTGTTGGGTTGTTGGGAAGGCAAAATTAAATCATGCCTGGAAAACACAGAAAAGTGCCTGGTGTGTAATAGCATTGCAATGGATTCTTAGTATATAAACAAACGGCCTAATTCCTCCCATAAATGGGATTTCTCCTCCCATAAATGGGATTTCTCCTCCCATAAATGGGATTTCTCCTCCCATAAATGGGATTAAAAATGGATATTGATAACTTTTTATGATGTGTGTATAAGCACTGCGGGGTACAATGGAATGAAGTTTCAGGGCTGTAGTTTTATGAATATAGTTTTAGGGCACAATGGAATGAAGTTTCAGGGCTGTAGTTTTATGAATGTAGTTTTAGGGCACAATGGAATGAAGTTTTGTAAATGATGGTGGGAACATTTACAAGTTCCTTAATCACACTACATATTAATTTCCTCCATCATAAAATGGGAATAATAATGCTACTTATTTATTGCAAATGGGAAAATTAAATGAGACAATACCTGTAAAAACAGAGATTCATCCACCTTAACAGATTACAAAAACCTTAGCTTTTATTAAAAGCCTATGCTTTCAATTGAATTAGTAGGATAGGATTGTATACTTGCCTCCTTTCCTGGCATCAAATTCAAATTTGCACATTTTAAGTGTGTTTAGGAAAACCTAATGTTATTTTATTGAAAGTTTTAGTCAAGATAGGAGCTGTTTAATTTAAGCAAATAGCTTTGGCTTTAGAAGTTTAAGATCACTGTGCAATCCATAAACTTACTTAGTTCTCTCTTGACATTTACTGTAGGAAATCTCAACCTCTTTTTCGGCTGTTAGCTTTGTAGTGGTTCTCTTTCATCAGCTATACATTCAGAATTAATTTAGGGTGTGAGCTAATAGCCCCACTCCTGGTCAGGGTTCCCTTTGATTTTGTGTAAATTGTGAGCTGTTGGCTGTATTCCATGAGCAACTCATTACAAAGATAGAATATGCATGAGCAGAGTTTAGTGTTGGGATCAAATACAGCTTACAACAAATTTAATGTGACATTGTAAAGGATATGCAGAATCAATATTGTGCAGTGTGATAATTAGACATAAATGCAGTTCACAGAGATGACTATAGTTGTCTTGCTCAAAACAAGTCTTCCAGGATTAGCTACTAGAGGAAGCAATGGGCGGTCAGGAGCAGAAATCAGCTTTGGAGACCCTAAGAGGCCTCTAGAACCCAGAACATCCAGATGTCTGTCTTTGGGGATGAGACTTGGGTAACCCAAAGACTTGTGCAGGAACAGGATGTGAGGAAATCAGTCTTCTTGTCATTATCATGGACTGACCACAAGGGAAGTTTATTAGTTTGCACCAGGGATTGGCAACCTTTTCCATAAAAGGCCAGATAGCAAATATTTTAGCCACTAAGGGACATATGATCTGTGTTGCAACTTCTGATCGTGGCCGGTGTAGGACAAAAACAACCATTGATGATTCACAGGCATATGAGTCTGGTTGTGTTGCTATATGACTTTATAGAAACAAGTGACTGGCCAAATTGGGTTTATGGGTTATCGTTGGCTGGTTCCTGGTTTAGACCCAAGCTCTGAGTGGGGAACTGAAAAAAGGAAGAACTCACATGGACAATTTTCAGAAGCAGATTAGCATCGGGGTGAATGGATGAAACAGGGACATAGGAATTTGGGGCTCAGAGAAGCTTGGAAAATCTTTTCTCTTCCCCTCATTTACAGAACTTGCCTCTTTTCATGAAAGCAACTAGTTGGAGAGGTCTTAAAGACTGGATAAGAGTTTAAACCCCAGTTATTTCTTGATTTAGCTGTGAACTGGAGTGAATTGTTGTACCTCTCTGAGCCTGTCTATAAAATCATGATGATAGTACCTGATTCAGAGTGGTGAAGAGCAAATGAGCATCGATATGTAAACTGTTCAGCACATAGTAAATGGTAACAATGGTGCATCTGTATGCTGTATCTATGGACAATTTAAAGAAATTTCTAAGTCTTTTGGGGATTTATCATTTTTCACCCAGATTGCCACTGCCTGTAAATTGGGTCTGTTTTTAGAGCTGATTCACTAATTCCACAATGGATCTAAGAGAGGAATTGTTGGTAAAAGTTTGTACATAGTACCGAGAACCTCAGTTTTAGGTTGTGCAGGTAATGCAGACACTACATCACTTGGTAGAAACTAAGGGTTTTCCAGATTGGCTCTGTTTGGATTTCCATGGACAGGGTTATGTGAAGTCCAGCTGTTTACCATCCTGGTTTCTAGTGGTTTTCAATGACTTTTTCTTAATGAATTTGTTCACTTTTTCATCTGCTTATTAGCCATGTAAATATCTTCTTTTGTGTAGTGGTTGTTCAGGTGCCAAGATTTCTTTCTTTTTTTTTAATTTTATTTTAAAGAGAACAAAACAAAACAGAACAGAAGAAAGCAGATCAGGACAAAACAATGTAAGCAACACAGGATTTTAAAACAAGTGAACAGGAAATCAATAGTGGCTACCATGACGTCTCCTGTCCTCCTCAAAACAGTTGTCCATATCTTCACATACAATGTATTCAAACAAAACACAGTAGTATAAAACCAACAAAAACAAAAGAATGAAAGCATTATAGGCCTTCAAAACCTGACAATAGGAATATCAACAATGGCTACCGTAATGTCTCTTGTTCTCTTCAATATAGCTGTCCACACTTGCACACATATTGAAATCAAATAATACAGAACAGACTAAGAACAATCAAAACAAAAAATATAAGCATTATTGGACTTCACAATAAGATGATAGCAAATCAGCAATGGCTACCATAATGTCTCGTTTTCTTCAAAGTAGCTGTTCATACCATCACTCATAATAAAATCAATTCTTGTAAACTCTTTAGGAGAAGTTCTAGTCTTGTATAAGCCTACATATGTGCATCTATCCTTTCTGTATTACAGGGAAAGAAGGTTTCTTTTTGAGTCTTAGAATTCTTCACATAGTCTGAATATGAGAACTTCAGCTGTTGCAGATCTTTTCTGGTAGACAAAAGTGCCTGCTTTCAGTATGGCTCTATTTATCTATCTTCCCTTTACTTTTTGTTTATTATTATTATCATTGTTGTGTGTGTGTGTGTATGTGTGTGTGTGTGTGTGTTCTGTGCACACAGTCAGTGGGATTAAACTCACGGGTTCTCTACCACTGAGCTACAGCCACAGCTTTCTGTATTTTTTTATTTTGAGACAGGGTTTTGCTATGTAGTCTGGGCTGGTCTGAAACTCATGATCAACCTCCTGCCTCAGCCTCCTGGTAGCTGGGGTTACAGGTATACACTACCATGCCCAGCTTGCTTTGCTTTTGAAAGTCAGTGATTCAAATACTTTATTCAGGACTATCTATATCACATTGCTTATAATACTTTACACCAATGACACCATTTGATAACCACTGGATGAGTTGGTTAAATTCCTTCTAGCCCCTAGAGCTGACAAATCCATAAAATTCTCCCAGTTTCATTTCAGCTCATTTTTAACGCACCTAAAGAAGGTAGATTCATGAAGCTACTATGAGCTCTGTATCACGATATACATTTGTGCCTGATTCAGTTTAACTTGCTTGTTGACACTTAAATGAGAGTACAGGTGATAGTGCAAGAAAGAAAAACAGAGAGAGAATTCTGGATGGCATGGGTCTGCCCTTGGACAAGAGTTCAGGGGTCAGGTTAAGCAAAATAATGAAATGAAGATTTGATCAGGGAAGGATCCTGGGTATCTAGGAAAGTGAAGTGGAACTGATGAAGGATGGATCACACATTAGTTTCTATGGGATGGAGATAGAGAGAAAGGCAGAAAAGAAGGTTTAAGCTATGTAGCAAATGTCAGCTACTCAACTACAACAAATGTGTTCATGGGGGCTTGGCCTGGTGAGAGCTGGTCTCCTTGAATATTTCCCATTTTTTTTAAAACTAGTAAGTTCCTCATAGTCTAAATCACATGCAAAGCTTTTTGATAATAGAAATATTTAATGTCCACCATTTTTCCCCTCCTGATGGGGAATAAAATGTGCTATTAACTCTTGGAGAGGTACTGTATAAAATAGAGAATGAAGAAAATTTAGAAGCAGAAATAAGGACTGTGAAGAGCACAAATTCCATGTCAAGACGATGGAATGCATCCACTCCCAAATGCTCCTGGTCTCTGAGGTCACTTTGAGAGGCTCACCAGATAGAAAGCATTCTTGCTTTTGTGTGACTGAAAACCCAACATGAGGACTTGACTGTTGACTTCATCCCTTGCTTATGTACATGGCGTATCCTCATTTTTTGGTAGCTCCCACCTGCCCTCTCCTGACAGCAAAATAGCTATGACTGTGGTAGTTTTTATCCCACATTGTCCACAGGGAAAGAGGGAATCTCTTACTGTAACTTCTGAATGCAGATCTAGTATTTGCAGTTTCTCATTGGCCCAAATTGGGTCATGTGATATTATTTTATCCAATCATGAAACCAAAGAAACTAAGGGAGGTTTACTGTATTTGTCAGGATCCAACATGGAGCTGGTATACAGTCAGCCCTGTCCAAACTACAGGGCTGAAACTGGGGGAGTAGAGACTACTCCCAAAAGAGGAAGTATATTTGTGTTGAGTGATACCAAACAATGGCTATAAAATCTAGAGTGAAAGCTTAGACAATTAGGGAAGTCTCATGTATCAAGAAAAGCCAAACATTTAGGAGCTAAAAAGGTAATGAAGTGACTAATATTTATATTACCCAATCTTTCTGGGTCTCATTAAGTGTGAAAATGATGCTAGTCAATTCATTATTGGAGAAGTGATAAGGGGATTTTTTTGCAGAAAGACTGTAGACAGTATAAAAATATACAAATGCAAATACATAGTGTTCTCACAACTAACAACCATGGGAGGAAAACGCAAATCACAAATCGACAGTGTTTCCATTTAAAGTTTGATTTCTGAAGCTAATATGTGTGCAAAGTCACGACCACAGTTTTGACTCGGACAAAAATACCAACCATTAACATCCCTTAGGGGTTTAGTATGTGCCAGGACTATTCTAGACATTTTTCATGTATTTCATTTACTTTTTAAAGAACATCATGAATTAAAGACCATTAATACACCTATTTTACAGATGACGAAGCTAAGTCACAGAGAAGTTGACTAACATGTGCAATATCATTTAGCCAGCAGTAGCAGAGTTGGGATTTGAATTTAGTCAGTCTGTCCCAAGAACCTGAACTCCGAACCACCATGTTATTCATACCTAAAAGTGTTGAAATCTACTGTTTTAAGCATCAAATTCCACAGCTAAATTTACCTACATCACTTTAGATTGAGTTAATGCAGAAAATATTAATAGAACCAACAGCTGTGAATGTAATTACCTAAAGAAGCACTTTGTATTGTGTTGGTACTTTTTCTTGTGGTGACTTTAGCTTTGATCTGTGGGAAATAGACATACCCTAAGACAATACTATGTCATTTGTGGATTATAGCTCATAGTATAGGAAAAGTCTAAAGTCAGAAGACCAGAAAAAAGGCACAACTCAATCCCTTACCTGCTATAACTATTTAGTGTTTCTATTTTCTCATTTATGAAGTAGGGATGGTGTTTACTCCAGAGAGTGGTTGTGGAGTTCAAAGCAGAAGGTCCATAGAAAAATCCTTTGAGAACTGTCAAACATTCTGTGGACCTGAGACATTTATTAATTTTGTACTAATAATGTTTGCAGGGACCATTTGTGGTATAAGTGAAATACGTTCCATAGGAACAGCACTTATTACTTACCTGCATTTCCATAGTGTTACACCTTTATATTTCTTTGGAGCCTGGCCTTCCTCCTCGGTGAGTTGATTTCTTCCTATGGAGCTATCCGGATTAGCTGTCAGAATGAGGTAATGGGTTGTTTTATATACTCTGGGTGGCATAGTTTAAATCAGCATAAATCCCATGCATTCTGGAGGTTCTTGAGTGACAATGCAGTCTTTAGAAGCACACGGGACCCCACTTTCTGCTTAGCACTACTGCTGGCTTTACTTAGGGGTATAAACATTTTATTTCCTTAAAATCATATGCTTTTTCTCATATTCCCTGGTTTATCAGTTAGTACTCTGTAGTGTGTTGGGTTTGTTTGTTGTTATCTTTTAATGCGCATTAATTTTATTCTGCTACAAGAGTCCGTATTAATGGTTTGAGTGAATTTAAACCAGTTCTATGCTGGAACCAGTGACAGTCAACTGTCAGGTACAAGCCAGCTGTCAGACACAGCCAGTATTAAGCATTAAATTATACAAATACACAATTAATGAGCTAAGAGCAAAAGTAATACATATTGAAAGCCAATTGCTCCTTAGTTATTTCACTATATGCGGGTATCATCAATTTGGTGGAAATGATTTGGATCATATTTGTATGGTGGAAATATTACATGACAGAGTTGTCTCATGCCTCTGTTTCCAATTTTGTGTTCAGTGACAACATGTTGGCTTCTTATCATCTTGCTGCCACAGAAGAATGTCCAAGAAACTCACAATCAAGCAAAGCTGAAAAGTTGCTTAATGAAGAGAACTGGCTTCAGAAATGTCTTTCGAACCCCTTGATCAATCTGCCCCTGACTTTGTGTATCTAAGTCAGGAATTGGCAAACATTTCCTATAAAGTGCTACAGAGTCAGGTTTTTAGGCTTTGTGGGCCACGCTATTTATTTCACAGATATTCATCTCCATTATTGGAGCAGAGAAGCTCCAGGCAATACATAATCCAGTGGGCAGAGCTGTCTTCAGCGAAACCATTTTCAAAGCAGGCAGTAGGAGGGCTTTGGTTAAAGGGCAACGATTTGCAGATCTCTCATTAAATTTGTTGTTTTGCTTCCTTATATTTGGCGTGGGTTTCCTAACACTTGTAACTGATAAAGGGCCTTCGAATATAAACAACAGAATTTAACTCTTAAGAAAAATGTAGATTTATTGTCACAATAAATCATAGAAAAATTCCAATTCTTAGCAGAGAGGGGCTGAATGATTGTAACTCAGGTCACATGTCCAGGGAAGGGGAGACTTACAAGGACCTTCCAAGGCTGCATACAGGAGATGTGGGGTTGTTCTTAAGGAAAAACAAGGGGATGCTTTCAGATGAACTGACACTGAATGCTAGATCTATTCAGGGAAAACCTCCCCAGGAAAGCATATTTAGAAGCCTCTCTATACATATATCTCATGAAATACAGCATTGCAGGCTAGAAGAACACACCACTGACTCAGGATCTGTGTCCTTATTATACCTCTTCCACCAACCTACTGTTTTGCTGTAGGCAAGACTCAAAAACTCTGCCTTATTCTTTAAGTACAAAAAGAAAGTGATGAACTTGCAAACATAAGGCTCTGTTGAGTGCCAAATTTTGGCAACTCTTTAGATATATCTACCATCTTGCCTGCTAATCCCTCAAACCTAATGCCTATGACTTATAATTCACCCTTTTGCATAATACATAGCAGTGGGAACTCCCCCATGTTACTTAATTTCTGTATTAATTTCCTCATTTGATATCAGCCCGAGAGTGCAGGGTGCTATGAGGATTAGAATTTCGTGTGTTGCAAACTTACGCTTGTCCAAAGTGGGGGGGCTTTGAAGTTAGATTAACAGGATTCAATTTTTATTTAGCCCTTCTCTTACCATGTAAGATTGAGAAGATTATTTGACTCTTTCTTTGTTCATTTGTTTTGGTACCAGGAATCAAACTCTAGGCCTCCCACTTGTCAAGCAGGCACTGTGCCGCTGGGCTATGACTGTTTTACTCTTGCAGTTTTTCTTTCCGACGCTGTAAAATGGGGGATAGTTATAGATCCTCCTTGAGATTGTTGTGTAGATTAACTGAGACACTGCACGGAACATGATTAGTACAGAGCCTAGCATATAGTGCCCTGGAAAGATTGGTTATTATAATTACTTGTCGTGATTTCAACTGATTTCTTGAAACAGGCTTCTGATGAGAAGTTTGTCTTACTTTTTTCTGTCCTTAGTATGGGATTTTCCCAAAATGATTCTATTAGGGCTTTGATGCTAATGGTTGTGTTCAGTCATTTCTCTAAAACTATAAAAGTAACACAAAGTATCTTTAAAAATACATATTTGATTTCCTAACCAGCATAGCGGGATGTTACAGTGACGCATTTTAGTAAGAAAGAATATTGCCTTATGTAGTTGTAAAGACATCTAAGTTTAACACAGAATGCAGCAATGTCCCCAACAATTGTTTTCTTCTTGCTACACTCTGCCCTCTGTGAGATCATTTCATGGTAAAACCATCTCAATTTGTGACCACAAAACGGTTGTCGGTAGGTCGAAGAGCCACCTGCTTCCTTTTCTTCCACACCATATAGAAAGAGAAAAAGGTCTCTTCTAGTAGCTTTCTGTGTAAAACAAGAGAGTTTCTTTCCCAGAAGACTCTGGCAATTGTTTTTCCAAGCCTCACTTGCCCAAGCTTAGATCATGAATCCGTTGCTGAATAAAAACATGTCCCTAGAGGTGGGGCATCACTAATGTGCTTAAGCTGATTGGCATCCATCTCCAAAGCTGACAGACTTTGCCCACACAGCCAGGGACACGGGCCAGGCCTGCCCAATGGAAACGTTTCTGGGGCTGGATGGTAACGGCAGAGAGCCTCCACTTCTTCTTGAAGCCTGTGTTTCCCACAAGTCCTTGTGCTCATTTGCTTGACCTGCCGCAAGAAGACACTGCACAGAGCAACAGACTAAATGACAGAAATTTGTTTTCTCACAATTCTGGAGTCTAGAAGTTCAAGATCAAGGTGTGGGCATGATTGGTTTCTTGTGAGGCTTCTTTCCTTGGCTTGTAGGTGAACATTGCCCTGTACATTCCCTGGCCGGTGTCTGAGTCCTAGTCACTTCTTAGAAGAAGGCTGGTCACACTGCACTAGAATCTGCTCAAATTTTCTTAATTACCTCTTTTAAGACCTGGCTCCAAAGACATCTATATTGAGTGATTGGGGTTGGGGACTTCACCAGTAAGAAGTAGGAAGCAAGTTTTGGGATTATTGAACCCCAGTTTCAATCTACTGTCCTGGTTTCCATAGCAATTCCTTATTTTACCACTTGTTACCTACCTTGAGATTTTCAAACCAGGACACCAAAGGCAATGGGATTATAATTTTCCTGAGATATTGGTTCCCAGCCAGCTAGCCAGGAAAGGCTGCCTCTGGTTGCAGCCATACTCAGCTCAATTTAAGGTTCTCCATGTGTGGGTGTGGATGTAGTTCAGTGGTAGAACACTTGCCTAGCATGTGCAGGGCCCTGGGTTTGATTCCCCAGCACCAGGAGGAAAAAACATTACTCCTGTATACATATTATTATCTGTGTGTATCATGACATGAGTAAGTTGGGAAGCACCTTATTTTCAGAGCTTCCCAATGGTATGAGCCAATAGTTTCTGGTTTTATTGACACTATTATGACCTGAATTTCCTTTGCTTGCAACTTAAAGAGGCCCAGTGAGCCCCCCTTTATCTATCCATCAAGCATTTGGTAAATATCTGCTAAAAATTATTTAGGCTAAGATTTATAAGCCTGATAATGTCTCATATTATCAAGGATGTAGAACAACTGAAAACCATGTACACTTTAAGTGGAAATATAAAATGGTACAACTACTTTGGAAAATGATGGAGTGAAGTTAATCAATTATTTCACTTCTAGTTATATACCTAAGAGAAATGAGTATATACGTCCGCGAAGAGGCTTAAACAAAAAATGTATAGAAGAATTATTCCTAACACTTAATAACTTGAAATAGCCCAAATTCCCCAGCAACAAGACAATAGTAAATAAATTATCATATATTTGTATAGCAGAATTCTACATAGTTAATAAAGAAGAATGAATCATCAGAATACATAAGAATATAAATGAATCACACATGTATTAGGTTATATAAGCCAGATATAAAAAGTGCATATTGCATAATCCCATTTACATGATATTCAAGAAGAGTACAAACTTGTTAATATTTATGCATGTCAAATAGCAGTCACTTCTAAGTGAGAAAAGGGGCAAAGGATAGGAGGTGGTTATGAGGAAACCCTCTGAGATACTGAAAATGTCCAGGTTGTGGTAATATCTGGTATGTATGTAAGTAACATGCCAAGCCAGGCATTTAAAATTAATTCATTTTATTTTAGGTGTGCTATCATTGAAATAAAAAATTCTAAGAAATGTTAGTGCTTTTTGAATTTGTAAAATATGACATTTAACATCAAGAACTTTAACCTAGGCTTTGTAAATGTATCTGAAAGCAAATGCATATTTTTAGAACTTAAAGCAATACAGAGAACTAAAGGTAGATAATAATACATTCATATTCTTACTATAAAAAATTATCATTGACTTGAGATACATCTTTTCATTTTCTTTTAATAAAATATTTTCATTCTCTTATTTTTAATAAAAGTCTGATTATAGTGGACCAATTATTTTTGCAATTTTTTTTTTTTTTACCTTTGGTAAAAAAGTTTCATGCTAGTAAGTATCCTTTAAGAAGACCACTGGTAATGTTGGCATAATGTACCATTATTACTTCATCATGTTAAAGTAGCTTTTGATGGCTATGGTGATTGTTTTCCATGTACTAACATTATAATCTCTAGGACAAACATCTGTTTACTGATCTTCATGCACATCTGATTCTTTCCTTTGAATGGATTCCCATGAGTCAGTTATTGAGGTTTGCAAAGAAATGCCATGGATTCTGTACTTTTTTAAGAAGCAAACATTTTTATTTGTTTTAATACATGTTACAAACTGTAATTTTTATTTTACTTTTCAAAATCTCAAGCATTCAAAATTAGAATAATGTTATGAACCCCATGGATCTATCATCTAAATTTAGTAATTATCAATATGTTTCTATTTTTGTTTGATCTGTGTTCTTTCCTCCACCAAAAGACACCATTATTTTATTTCCTGTTGTATTAAAGCAAATTGCAGATGTTGTAGCTTTTTGCTTTTAAACATATTAGTGTGTATCTCGAATAGATAAGGAGAGATACATACACATAGATGCACACAATCACACAAGTCACACTATTACACACAAACAATCCAAGATTCATTTGTAGTTGAATCTCCTAGTACCTGGTCCACATTTAAATTTCCCAAATTTAAAAAAAAAATTTTTTTTTTGCAACGCTTGGTTTTTGAAGTCAAGCTTGATCAAGCCACTTCTTAAATCTCTTTGATCTCTAACAGTTCTCTCTCTCAACCCGCTCCCCACCCCATTTTTCCTCAATTCCATTTGTTTGAAGACCCTGAGTCAGTTATTTGTCCTATAGAAGACCCCATATTCCTCATCTGTCTAACTGCACCCTTGTGGCATTCTTAGTATGCTCTTCCCTCCTACACAAATGCCCCCCACAAACCAAAACCAAACCGAAACAAAAAGGTGGAAGCTGGCAGAGACTCATTAGGCGGTTGCAGTGCAAGTTGCTAATGTCTTCAAACAGCTTTTTAAATGCTCCCTGGAAAGGTCATGACTATTTAAAGACTTTAAATCATTCTTAAGGACCCAATAAAAAGTCAGGATAAGTGGTTGTTCAAATCTTTCCTAGTCAAAAGCAATAAAAATAAAGCCCAGTTACTGCATCTGGCTGGATTTCCCTAGAGGTCAGTGGGAGAGGAAGTATTAAGGCGAGATGAATTCTCTAAGACGCCAACCAAAGTGCAGTGAGAAAGATTTTATGCTATGTTTACTTAGTGAATTTTCCAACTCTCTGGCCCTTGGCTGGATCCATTGGACAAAGAAAATTATTATAATACAGTTAGCTATCAATTTAATACCACCTGTGGGGCAGAGTCTATTTCATTTACCTTGCAGGGAGGAAAAACTTTCCTTCCCTCTTAAATTCAGTAATTAGGGGGATTTAATTGATAAAAGGCCAATTGGCAAGGCTTTTATTCACATTTATGTGTGTAAGTTCACTTGAAAAAGGTAACTCAAGGAAATGATTAAAATTTGAGGCTCATATACCATCATAATAGGAGAAAGAGAAAAGTAAAAGAGCATTTACAGGCAAGCAAATGACCTGTAGAAAAGATGAATGGATCCTCAGGAGAATAGATAGGAGATGAGATCGTTTTGTGACAATGTCTGTTTAGGTGATTTGTTATCCTGGTGCTGACTTCCCACTGTCAGTGATCGCATTCAATCTTTCTTAGTTGCAAAACTTCTGGACAAGGGATTCAGGACTGTTGAATTCTTTAGGGAGGCTCTGCTTTGAGGCATATAAGGGGCATTGAGAAAAAAGATTCAGCATAGTCGTAGTGGTATGTTCTGAATCTCTTCTTTCACCTCACTGGAAGCTTCTCTGGAAGGTTTACAGATAAGACGTCAAGTTACTCGATTGAACCATATGTGATGAAACCAGCCTCCACGTCTTGGGAAAAGTCAGGCCAGTGGCACAGTTGTATCTCCTTTCAGCAGGCAGTGGTGTAGGTAAGAGTGGCAAACTCACTGATGTTGAGCCCTTATGTGGTACAAGCAGTCAGGCATTTAATGGGGGACATTTGTATGGAGATGAAAACAAGATTAGTAATTGGAGCAGATTATAAACCCATTTTAAAAAAAATCTAGAGTGCAGTCTGTTGAAATTTATAGCCATTGTGTTCAAAGTGTCTTTAGATGATGAAATGAGGAGGGTAAAGTCAATGTCACCATCATGGCTTTTCTTGGAGTACAGAGTGGGAACCTAGATGCTCTGGCAAACTTTCTGAGTGTCTCAAGCTGTTGAAGTCATATCCAGTTGTCCAGCTTTAGCTTCTAGAGTTTTGAGAAAAGCGCAGTTTTAGTTCTTAGTGATAGGAGAAATATTGGAAACACTACTTACTGACAAGCTGCATAAGATGACAAGACCCACTTTGCAAAGAAGCAAAAATTGCTCAAAGACAATAAATAGATCTAGAATCTGGTCACTGCAAGGATAGGTTATGGTTCCTCATCGAACATAAAATTTCTGCAGTTGTGCCCAATTCAATCAAAGACAATCAAGGTAAGACTACCCTTGTTCAAAAAATAAATCTAGACTCATTAAATTTGGCCTGGCTATTTGCATAAATGTAGCAAAACATGGTAATTGACCCTGCATACCCTTTAAGTTTGATTTACTGAAACTTTCATAAGGAATCTCAGATTAGTTGTTTAAAGTCCTCTTGAGGCAATGAAACCAAGCTCAGAACTTATTTTGAGATTTAACTTGTGCCTATAGATTCTGGTGAATTCCTCTTCTCTTTTTGAATTTCTCAAAATATCCTAAGTTTTCCAAGCCTGCTGGAAAATTGCCTTCATTACTCATCTGTAAGACTGGGAACCTTGCCATCCAGTGTTATGGTTGGAAAATGAACTGTCCCCCAAAACCTCATGTGTTCGGGGCTAGTCTCCAAGCCAGCAGTGTTCAAAGGTGGGACCCTTGGAGGGTGGCTGTATCTGCATAAAAGAAGTAATCAATCGATACAGTCATCATACCATGGTGGGTTTGGTGGAGGGACTTTGTTATGAGTTCTCTCTTTGTTTCTCTGCTTTCCAGCCACATTGAGGTGAGCAGCTTTGCTGCCTCTTGTGCTCCCCACCATGATATTCTGCCTCACCACAGACCTAGAAACCATGGAACCAAGTGTCTCTGAAACCATGAGCCAAAATAAATCTTTTGTTTCTTTCAGGACTTTTGTTACAGAAAAAGAAAGCTGACCAAGAATTGCAGAACTTTGTAAAATGTTGGTCCACAAAGCCAAAATCAGTTTCTTAAAACCGACTGGTTGTATTTGACTCTAGGTATATCTGTCTCAAATATGACAATCCAATCAAAGCCTCAGTATTGTAACCAATGCTCTGATTGTTCGATTACAAGGAACACAGATTCTTGTTGAACTTCTGCAAACCACTATATTGCCAATGGGAACACAAAGCCTCAAAAAGAGTTTCAGAATTCTGAAGGGCTCAGGTAGAGTTAAAAAAAGATGAACACTGCCTTTCTGTTTACAAAATATAATCTACTAAATTGCTGTAAGTTATCGTTTAAGAAAAGAGAGAGGTTCCTCATATTCACAAAATATAACATGAAAGAATCAATAAAATACCAAGCAAAAAGTCTACAAGAATTATAATCATCCTTCATCAGCTAATTTATACCCATGGAGTCAATTCTTGTCCACTTGATTTTTGGTTAGCAGTTTTATGAACTGATCGGCTTCTCTGTTAGTTCTGAAAACCCTCCCTCAGTCTCTGGTTCCATCTTAAAGGTATTTAGGCCATATCATCAGAAATCTGTACTTAGTGCCTGCCTGTCATAGTCCCTTGCTTTTCTTTTTGAGAGTCTCTTTCATTGAAGATAAATCACCTCGAACTGTGGCTAATTGCAAGAGCATTCAGGAAAGTATCAGAATAAAATAATAACTATTGTGCATGACAAAAGACTTAAAATGACCATGGTTAAAAAGCTAAGGAGAGTTTATTATAATGTAGTGGGCAAGGGAGGTTGATGGTCTCTGTGATACGCAGCAAGTAAAGACAATAAATGAAATTATGATTGATAACATTATTCCAGTAAATATGCCAGGATAGCAAGGACACTGACAAATTTCTAGGAACTTTATATAATTTCTGAAATATTTATATTGATAACAGATACCCAGACAAATATAACACAAGGAAGGTTAAGTATCTCTTCATATTTCACAATGCCTTTGTGCAAATTAGAATATCAAATACATCTAAGTAGACTATCATCTCTCTTTTGGCAATGTGAGAGAACAAATCCTTTGACATTTTCCAGGAGGCTTCTTGATCTCAAAGTCAGTTTGAGGTCCAGAAGACTTCACTTAGAATTCAATTTGAAGAAGTTGTCAGAAATACTAAAAAAAAAAGTTTGAACACTCGATTAGGTAGGACCACAGGTCACTTTTTTTTAAAGATTTGATTCTATTAAGTAATCAATGACAGGGAAATTATTTTTTTATTTTATGGAAAAAAGGTAAAACAAAATTTCATAGCAAGATGATAGGAGAATAAAAATAGTCACTACATTGCATATTATTATCTTTAAAGTAGTTACTCAGAGTACAAGATATGGGCATAAAAAATTCTCCAATCAATATTAGCACAAACCTTTCTTTTTCTATGAACTAAGAGACACTAATGGTGTAACTAACTTGCATTTTTCTTTTTTCCCTTCCTTCTTTTCCCCTTTCCCCCATCCTAGATGACACAGAAATTATTCTAACAAGCCAAAGGATTTTTGTTTCCCAGGCAGATCCTTCAAAAGGTAAAGGAAAACTTCACAACCTCCTATTAAAAGCAAACCAAAAATCTATGTAACTTCATCCTTTTAACACAGAGAATACCAAGCTCTACCATTGAATTGAAATGCTATTGATATTAAAATTCATTTTAAAGTCTGGCTCAGGCTAAATAAATCTATTCAGTCTGAGCCAGTGTGGCACATGAAATAAATTGTGAGCTAAACTGACAAGAGATTACCAAGAAAAAAGACAGATTTTTATACATGTATGTATGTGGGAGTTAACAGAAAATAAGATTCAAGGAGGTGGTTAGCGTTTGGGATTTCATTAGTCAGAACTCTACAGAGAAGCAAAGGCAATAGGATAAAGATGAGTATAAATAGAAAAACAGATATAAAGAGACACTCAGAGACAGAGATAGATATATGCAAAATAGATTTATGTTGTGGAATTGGCCCATATCAATATGAAGGCTGAGTCCTTTCACAATCTGATATCTTAAAACTGGTGATCCCCACTCGGGAGGCTGAGGTAGGAAGAGCGTTGTGAGTTCGAGGCCGGCTTGGGCTACAACATGAGCGCAAGGCCGGCCTGAGCTACATAGTGCGACCCTGCCTCAAAAAACCAGGGCTGGGAGTTTGGCTCAGTGCCTTAAGCACCTGCCCTGGCAGGCGCGAGGTTATGAGTTCAATCCCCGGTGCTGAAAAAAAAAAAAAAAAAAAACTGGTGATCCCAAAAGCCAGTGATGTAAGTCACTCTGAGTCCCAGGACCTAAAAATCAAGTGTTTTAGTCCATTTGTGCTGTTGGAACAAAATATCCAAAAGTAGTGTTATGGTTTATGTTCCTGTGGCCCTGCCAAGTCTCATGTAATCATAGACGTGCCTGAGTCTTGCGTTCATGACTGGCTTGTTGTCTGGCACAGGGATTGATGATGTGAGTGTGCCACTGGCCCAATGCACAGTGTAAGGGTGGGGAAGAAGGCGTGTCTTCCCTCTCTTGCGGGTTTCGAGCTTTGCTGTTGGTGGCCGCCATGAATGGCTGCCCTGCTACACTGCCCTGCCTTGCAGCCAGCTGAATATAGACTGAAACCTCCAAGAATTGTAAGAAATAAACCTTTCCTTCCCTAATTTTGGGTATCAGGTATTCTGTTTTAGCAACAAGAGAAAAATAATGAAGACAAGTAGGTTTATAAACAACAGAAATCCACAGTGCTGGAGGCTGGCAAGTACAAGATGCAGGCACCAGCAGGCTTGGTGTTTGGTAAAGATCCATCTTTGCTTCCAAGATGGCACCATGAGTGCTTTGTCCTTACAAAGTGGAATGGATGGAAGGCAGAAGGGTCCAACTAGTTCCCTCCAGCTCTTCTGTAGAGTCTTTAATCCCATCCATGGGGGAATGTTGTCAGCAATCATGGATTTTTGGTTTAGTAGAAATAGAAATTAAAACTAAAACTATAGTATAAATTTACAGGCAAAAGCTTTAACTAGAAAGTAAGAGAAGATGGGGAAAGGATGCTAACTTGATTAACAAAAAGGGGCAAATTCTGATACAGGGCTTCAGACCAGTTTAACCACAAAAGAATGGAGAAGACCAATTTTATGGAGTGCTTGAGTCCCATCTATCATAAACTCAGCTCTGGAGGAATCATTGTGATTTTGTTTCCCTCAAATGATTATCTTTGTTTGCAGTGGTTTTAGTAATGTGATGTTCTGTTTTTCCTGGGACTCAGGTGACAACCATTTGGGACAGTTGGAGATTTTTAGATATTCCAAGGGGGAAGTATCTGGAACTGGACATTGCAAAAGCTGGTAATCGGAGTCCCTCTGAATCCTGAGAATTGCTTTAGTTACTTTCATCTCAGTGTCCTTGTCTTGAAGAGGGATAAGATAGGCTAGGTAAATTTAGGGCTAATAAACTGTGTTCAGTCAACTTTTCCTAAATTAGTAACCTTCCAATATTCAAAGTTCTAAGGTAAAAGGGATATAAAAGTGAAGGTCAAGCTTTGTTCTGCTTTTGGTTACTTATTGGTCATTTATAGACCCAAGCAAAGAGTCACGAGTTTTAGTTTTTTAAAAAAAAGCTTTTAAGTTCCTGACCTCAGAAGAAAACACAAATTATGCTTTTAATGAGTAACAGGTTAAGAAGTCAAAAGTTTGTGCTTTGTCCCTACAGTGGTCCATGACCACGTCAGGTGTTGCCCTTAGGGCCAAATCACTTCCAAAAGGCTCCACTTAATGCTGTTGCACTGGGGACAAATTTTCAGAATGGATTTTGGAGTTGACACAAACATTTAAACCATAGAATCAGAGTAGCTGATGGTGGGAATTCCAGTCAGGTCTGACAGACAACAGGGAGCAAGTCATCCAGTTTCAACCTTCCATTCTATTTGAACTCTCAGTGGCTTGCTGGAAGCCTTCCTACAACATGTAGGGTGTCTGTTTTCCTGAGTCTGCCTTTCAGATGCTTGTCCCATCTGAAACCCCCTAACAGACACACTGGCAATAATGCTCAGTCTGATATCTTTGCATACGGTGGTCTGGTCAAATTGGTATTCATAATTAACCTTCACGGGGACAGAGAAGGGGAGAAAGGTACTTCTTGGGAAATAAATGACTTTCAGGAAAGATCCCTAGAAGAACAGGTAAGAGATAGAGTAGTTTTGTGACAATGTATAGTTAGATGATTTCTTAACCTGGTGCCATCTCTGAGTATAGAAGTCCATTATTTCTGAGTGCCAAACTCCTGGGGAGGCAATTTATGACAGCTGCATTCCCTTGGGAGGCCCTGCTTTCAGTCAGATAAGGAGAGTTTAGAAAAAGATTCTTTGCAGGGATGCAGTCTGGGTTTCTTTGCTCTCACATTTGCTCCACTCACTCTTCACATCAATCCACCACAGGTTTTTTTTTTCATTTTACAGGTTAGGAAACTGAGGCTGGGAGGAAGTAAGGCATTTGCAGTCACAGAGGTAGGAATCAGGATGCTGGGCTTCTATGCTAACCCTAAATGAACACAATTTTGTCTCCCAAAGAGGCTATGATTTGCACATGATTGTGCACTGGCCCGGGTGTGTATGGCCAAGGATCAACCTGATCTATCTTCCCAGGCTGTCTGGTTTTACACAGGGTATTATAAAGGATCTCTTTGTAAAAACAGGTTTAGATAGCTCGTGGAGGAGGATGCAGCAGGTGCAAGAATTTTAGAGATGTATTTAAAATGCTTAAGAAAAGTTTCCAATCATTAAGCCCATGTTTGGATTCACTGATGTGTGACTGTGCCCTCCCCACTCCCAGCCTAGTCCCAACTCATCTTTCTTTATTATCCTCTATTTAGGAAGTGAAGCTCCTAAGCATAAGAAACATCACTTCTTATAAGCTGTATGACTTTGGGTAGATGACTTAATCTGTGTCTTAGTTTCTTTATCTGAAAAATGCAGAAAAATGCAGGGTCGATGTGAGAATGAGACACAAATCATTCCCCTAGAAGTCTTGCTCTAATTTCTGTCTTCAGGTAAACACAGTCTTATATAAGTGCTCTGATACCCCCTACCCCCAGCAAGGGGATACACACAGAGAATTTACACACAGAAAGAGGAGATACACACAGAAATTAATAATAATAATTCCATTAGTTGTAGTAAAAATAGTAACAATATTACAAAATATTTTCAGCATCTTCCTTTCTCCTACAAACAACCATAGACAAACAACTGCACCAACAAAAACCACGTGTTTGCTGGGTATGGTGGCACATACCTGCAATCTAACAGTCTGTGAGACCACGGCAAGTTTGAACTGCAAGTTTGAGCCCAGCCTGGGCAACTTAGCAAGTTAGGAAGACACTGTCTAAAAAACAAACAAACAATAATAATAAAGGGCCAGAGATGTAGCTCAGTATAAAGGCCCTTGGTTCAATCCCCAATGCTGTAAAAACAAAACAAAACAAAACAAAACAAACACAAAAGATTGCCACAGCTGAAACTGGAGCAGTTGCCAGTTGTCTGTGTGACACTGGCATCTTGCAAGCACAGAAAAGAATGAATGGGCATGTGCTAAGTCATGAAATAGGCCTGGCTCCTCTGCTGTGTGACCCTAGAGATTGCCATAATTCTCTATTCCACACTCATGACAGAATTCAAAATCCGTTATCTCCTAACTACCAATCTACCAATTTCTTACATCTCCCGTGCCTTCCCCTACTGCAATCTATCACCTCTTGTTGGAACCATGGGAGTCTCCTAGTGAGTCTTCCTCTTTCCAGTCTTATTTTTACCATTCAATAGAAATTAGCTCTTGGAGTGACAGAAAATCCAAAATAATATAGCTTATCACCATTTAGAAGGTTTTTTTTTTTAAAGAGTAAAACCAAGGAAAATAAAACAGAATAAAACCAATCAAAATAAACCATTGTAAGTGATACAGGACTTCAGAACCTTACAAAACCAACTATAGTTGCCATAATGGCTTTTGTTGTCTTCAAGTAGCTGCAAATATCTTCAGACACAGCAAAAATCGAACAGAACAGAATAGAATTGAAACAATAAAAACAAAACAATGAATGCAATAAAGGACTTCAAAACAAGCCAATAGTAAATACAAAATGGCTACCATTATATATCTTGCTATCTTTGAAATAGCTGCTCCTGCCATTGAATTTGACATAATCAAACAAAACAAAAGAGAATAAAAGCCAACCCAACAAAATAATGAAAATAATATGGTTTTCCAGCCAGGACTGCTTCCTGGTGAAGACTGGTTCTCTCCCTCTGCAGTCTGCGAAAGTCGCTGACCTAGAGAGAGGCTTGGGTGTGGCTGTCCCCACTCTGGCAGCAGCCTGCACATGGTGCTGGTTTCCAGGCAGGTATCACCTCCTGATGAGGCCTGGTTCTCTCCCTCCGCAGTCCAAGAATGGCACTGACTCATGAAGAGAGGCTTGGATGTGGCTCTAGAAGGTTTTCATTTTTTTTTTCTCACATGAAAATGCAGGCAGCACACTGAGAATCCATTAAAATGTCTGAAATTCAAAGACTGACAACGCCAAGTATTGGCATAGATGTGGAATAACCTGCACCCTTGTTCACTGCGCATAGAAATGTAAATTACTAACTCATTTTGAAAAACTATTTCCTATATTGTTAAACATACACCTACCATAGGACTCAACCAATACACTCACAGGTATTTATCCAGAGAAATTAGAGATGAATCTGCACATAGACTGTACATAAATATTCATAGCAGCTTTGATCATGATACCTCCTAACAGCAAATAGCCCAAATCTCTCCCAATGGATGAATGGGTTATAAACTAACTGTAGTATGTCCATATAATACAGTACAGCTCAGTAATAAAAAGGAATGAACTTGATGGAAAAATGTGTATGAATCTAAATTATGTTGACAGAAAGAAGCTTGATACAAAAAAGCACATTCTGAGGATTCTACTTAAATACACTCCTAGAATGTGAAAAGTAGTCCATAGTGACAGAAAATTAGGAGCCGTTTGGTGCTGGGGTAATGAGTGAATTGCAAAAGAGCATAGGAATTTTTTGGGGTGACTGAAACGTGTTGAACCTCAGTTGAGTTGGTAGTTATAAGGATATATATACAACTGTCAGCACATCCATTAGTACACTTTAAATGGATGCAGTTTTTGATAAATAACAAGTATATATAAATTATACCTCAATAAATTAAAAAGTTGAAGGAACAAGCAAGGGCTGGTAAACACTTTACAATATGAGAAACCCAGGATCTTTTATTCTTGTCATTATTCCATGCAAAGCTTCTTCCTTAGGATCCAAAATGGCAGCACCTGGTTTCTGGTCCTACAGGATGGAAAAAGGACAAAGAAGATTGTAAAAAGCACTTCCAGGTCCTCTCTTAAAAGAGGACTTTAGAAGCCCCTCCCGCCTGTCAATTCTGCTTTCTTACCATTGGCCATAATTGAATCCCAGAGACACACTTACTTGCAAAGGAGCTTGGAAAATGTAGTCTTTGTCCGGAGGGACACTTGGTGACGAGGGGAATTTCATGGCTGTAGAAAAAGGGCCTATTAGATTTTGTTTTTTGATAAGGTCACTGGTATCTTGTTTTTAGTGTGCATTTGATCATATTCCACTCTCTACTGTTCTGTAGCTTTCCATTGCTTTCAGAGTATAGTTCAACAAGCTCCTTTCCATAGGGTTCA
Source organism: Dasyprocta punctata (assembly GCA_004363535.1). Classification (NCBI taxonomy): domain Eukaryota; kingdom Metazoa; phylum Chordata; class Mammalia; order Rodentia; family Dasyproctidae; genus Dasyprocta; species Dasyprocta punctata. The sequence goes on from RJWM01021368.1 coordinate 32,618, forward strand.
AAACCCATTGCATCTGCCCCTTGATTGCCTTTGCAGTTTACTTCTGGAATTTCAGCCAGTGTTACTGCCCTTGGCTCTTCTGACACACCTTTGGGGATTGATTGACTCTGTTTGCCCCTGCTTGGAACTCTTTCTCTTCCCTCTTTGCTGAATTAGCCATGCTGTCTTTAGGCTCTCAGCTCATCCTGAACCTTCAGCTGAGGTCAGATTCCTACTCCTCACCATTTGTAATTTTATATTTGCGTGCCAATTTGATTACTGTCTTTCTCACACACCAGACTATCAGCATTTTGGAGTTCACCTTTGTATTCTAGCATCTAAGCACTGTCAAAGAAGCAGGAGCTAAACAAACCTTTGTCCAGTGAGTGGGTGACTAAATGAATGGATGTGCAGCTATATATCATATTTTAATTGAACTGAGGTTGCTATGGTGTAGTTTTGTAATCCCCCAGTCCTAAGCTGTGAAACAGGTGACTCACTGATGATCTTGGTTAGGTATAATTTTTGAAAGGCCTCACAGTGTTTTATTTAATCATTTGATTAAATGAACCACCCTGAAGATTCATTTAATCACCATCTGTACATTGAGGGGAGATCTTCCTGTGATATTGGCACTTGAAAGAGTAATGGGAAATGAGTAATGTTTATGAAAATAAAAGTTACCACGCAGCTCATGAACTCCTGTTTCCTTATGGGAGAAATTAGGGTTACCTAAAATAGGAGCAGAACTTGCGGGCAGCAGGCCCAGGGAGGGCATCAATCCACTGTGACATGTTTACAGTGCTCATTTACCTGGAGAGGTTAGGCCATGTTGATCTACAAATTACTCTCAAGTTCAGTTACAATATGCAGTTACTTTGAGCAACATGCAGAATACAGTCACCATAAGGTCTTTTTAAGTGGGAGCTTTGAGAGTATAATTACAGGATATTGATAGACTTAAAAACTAGGTTCTTTCTAATGCAACTCATGGTTAGCCAACTGTATAATAAGCAGATGTGAAAACCACTTCTCTTTATAAATATTTTCCTATTCAAAGTTTCCTTGATTTATGAAGCTTTGCCTCAGCGATTCCTACTAAGAAATATTTCTATAATTTTGAGATGAACATATTCTGATTTCATTTGAGTAAACCTCGAAAGATAGTTAAAGAAATAAGTAGAAGAACTTGCGAGGTAAACAGAAGAGGCAGGCAGAGCCTCAGAGAGAAGAAATGTAGTGTCGAGGTTCATGGAGAGAAAGAGCCCGAGGCTCCTCCTTTCCAAAGAGCTCAGTGAGCTACCTCAGGGTCAGCACATTCCCAAAGTGGTTCATAGTGCAACCTTTGCCACTTAGCTGTATCTGCACCCACCATGCATTGTTCACTTAAAAAGGTATATTTTATTTTTCAAATTTAAATTTATTTATAAAGAAAAACTATATTAATCTAAGAAAAAAAAATAATGCAGAATGCCAGCTCCAGGAGGTTAGGGATTTTTCTGTTTAGTTATTTGCTGCATGCCCCTACCCTACACACCGTGCTCAGGGCCTAAAATAGTGTCAGGTAGGGTTTTTCAAAAATGTTTGTTAGCTGAGTGAGGTGGTGCAAGCCTGTAATCCCAGCACTTGGGAGGCTGAGGCAGGAGGATCACTGAGACTTCAAGACCAGCCTGGGCTACAAAGTGAGCTGAAGGCCAGCTTGAAGTGCATAGTGAGACCCTATCTCAAAAAGACAAAAAAAAAAGTTCATTGAATGCATAAATATCAATACCATCCATTGACAAGCACGTATTTTTCCAAGATGTGTTGCAAATATATAGCTATTACAATTAAAAATGGTCATCTACCTCCCGTGCAGAATCCTCTTGCCTGCCACTCATGCACCATAAACTGCAGAGCAGTTGTCAATGCAGAAGTGATCTCACTGCATCATTCATTTATCGTCTTTCTCCCTCACTACCAGGAGGTAAGCATCTCTGTTCCTCGCCAGTCTTGTCCACCTCTACATGCCCAGCATTTCGCATTATGTGGGGCACATCGCAGGTACACAGCAGTCCTCTGTAAAGGAAGGAGCAGCATACCTTATGCAATCTTCACAGTTACTTTAGCATGGAAATTGTTATCACCACTACTGTACAGAGAAAAAAGAAACTAAGGCATAGAAGAGTGGATTAACTTGCCCGAGGTCACAGAGTTTATAATCTGTGGTTTCAGGATTGAATACAGACAGTCTAATTCAGGAGCCCTCCTTTTTAACTATTCTACTCTACCGTGGGGTATTTGCTGCTCCAGTCTGGGCTACCAAACATGGTGATTTTGGTAGAACAATAATAGAAAAACAATCATTTTCAATGATTGAAACTTGCTATGCTCTGAACGGGTTGATGTCCTCCCATTCATGTGTAATAGTATTAAAATTCAATGTATCAGTATTAGTAAGCAATTAGATCACAAGGCCTTCTCCCACATCAAAGGGTTTAAGTCCAGAGGTAGAATTTCCAAGGCTGATGTAGTCCTGGGAGAACTTGGCTCCATCCTTATAACATTTTGCCTCACAGTCTAGAATGGCTGCTAAAGCCCCAGATATTGTGTCCACATTCGGGACCTGTCCTTTCAAGTCTCCTTTCGCAGATGGCCACATCCAGTCACCAGTGAGGCTGAGAAATACAATCCAATGCTGGATTGAAGAAAAGGCTGTGATGGAGACCACGGAATACCTCCCCTTGCATTTTAACAACATGTAACGTGCTTTCCCAGGATGGGTTCCTCAGCCCTCCTGGAATGCCTTTTTGCTTCCTATTGAAGTGGCACCTTCGTGTCCACTGTATTTTCCCTTGACCTCTGGA
>RJWM01021369.1:0-35497 GCA_004363535.1 Dasyprocta punctata
AGACCACACTAGAAATGTCAGACAGCCTTAGTTCTGCAAAGCAAAACTCAAAGGACTGTTGGGTCCATGGAGGCCACAGCTAGGAGCGGGGAGCAACACTGGGGGTGACCAGGGAGGGCCTCTGTGAGGAGTGAGGGTTGGAGAGGGGCTAAGGACATGCAAGGAAAGATGGAGGCAGGGGTCATTCCTGGTTCAGAAACCCTCACTGCAGAGGCCCCAGGGTGGGAATCCATGTGGCATTCTTGTGCAACAGAAAGATCAGATGCCACAGGAAAACACGAGGGGAAAGGACTGAGCAGAGGCGGGGCAGGCGAGGTCTTGCAGGGTGGTGTGATGTCACCGGAAGTCAGCCAGAAACCCCTGGAGGGACTTCACCACAGGATGCATAAAATGCGTTTTTGAAAACAGCCGGCTGGAGGAGGATGGGAAGGGAGTTTGCTCCTCCCTTAGTCCTGCGCTGCCCTGTGCTGTCCCTGTCGCACTTACAGCTCTTCCCAGCTTGGGTGATGTCCCTGGTCCGTCTCCCTGCCCCAGAGGGCCTCGTGGGACTACAGCAACACTGTATTGCTGTCCTCAGTGCTGTCACGGTTACCGCTCACACCTGCTCGCCCTCCCCCACCCCAGCCAAGCTCATCCTCTCTCTGTGTCCGCCCCAGGCCTCTTCCTGGGTGCTGTTTCTCCACTCATGTAGAGACAGCAGTCTACGGCCCAGCTCCCGCTGAGAGGCAGCCATTTGGTGAGGACAGGATCATCTGGGGAGGAAAAGGTTGCGTGAGGACGCCCGACTCGTGCCTCGTACCAGGAGGATGCAGACACGTTTCGGATAGCAGGAACAAACCCGTATTTAGGATCACAGAGACGGGAGGCCCTGCGCTGCGTCCCCACCCTCCCTGCACTTCCTGTGGAGGGGTAGAAGGGTGGGGGGAGGGTACACACAGCTCCTCAGCCGGAAGAAGCCCTTGCCTGGCACACCGAGCTCAGTGTGACAACAGTGACCGGGCAGTGGGCTGGATCACCAGGGCGGGGGGGTCAGGTTCTTTCTGGCTAAGAGGGTCGCAAGGGCTAGACAATCATTTCAGGTGGATGAATTATTCACAGCCTGGGCGACCTCCTCGGGCTCTGACGGCTGGGAGCTCACTGATCAGACCAGCAGATCTTATTACCCGGGTGTAATGGCTTCTTTTCTTCGGTCTCGGAAGACAGCGATTCAACATCATCAATATTAATGTGGACTGGCTGACGCAGCGGCTCACACACCCAGGGCCTCCTGGCCCCCTGCAGTCGCGGTGACGTCAGCCCAGGACCACGAGGTGTGGGCGCCTGGAGACACCCGACCTCCCCAGAGTCGTGGGGCCCCAAGTGACCTCTTCCAGGCACAGCCAACCCCAGGAGCACCTGAAATATGCCGCCTTGTTTCCCCGAGGTGGAGTTTGACGCTGACTTTACAGCTCTTCCCGGTCTCAGTGGTGTCTGGTCTGTGCTCCTACCCAGCCAGGACGTGGGGGCTGTCCAGCACCTGTGCCCCCTCCCAGTCCTGGAGGCCAGAGGTCCAGGATCAAGGTGTGGGCATGACCTGCTCACCAGGAAGCTGGAGCAAGGTGGGGACCTCGTGGTCCATTCCAGCCTGTGGTAGCTGCTGCCCTGGCTTGGCCTGGGGTCCCAGCACTCCAATTAATTAATTAATTAGTTTATTTATTTATTTGCTTGCTTGGTACCAGGAATAGAATTCAGGACCTTACCCTTGCCAGACAGGCGCTGTGCCACCGAGCTACATCCCCAGCCCCCACCACTCCAGTTTCCACCTCCATCTTCCCTTGGGCTTCCCCCACCCCAGGATTTTATGATGTGTCTGACTTTTGCTGGATTTTTAAATTTTTATATTTTAATTAACACAGCGTGGGGTAATGTTGATGGGCTGCAGTGTGACCTTTTAGCACATGTATACGATGTGTGACGATCAGAGCTGGGTAATCGGTGCGTCTTTCGCCTTAGACATTTATTATTTCTTTGTGTTGGAAAGAGTCAAAATCCCCTCTGCCATCTACTTTGAAATATTCAGTTGTCAACTACAGCTATCCTAATACGCTGTTGAAGAGAGGGAAGCGATCCCTTCTATCCAACACCGCCCCTGTACCCTGAACGGCCCTCTCTCCACCCTTCCCTCCCCTCACTTTCGCTATGCTCTGGAATCTGCTGTCGTAGTCACTACTGCTTTGAGATGAACATTTTAGCTTCCGCATGTAAGCAAAGGCATGAAGTATTCGTATTTCTGTGCCAGACTTACTTCACTTAACTTAATGTCCTTCAGTTCCATCCATGTTGTTGCATTTGGAGATTTCCTTTTTTTTTTTTTTAATGACCAAAGAATACTCCCTTGTGGGTCCACATTACATTTTCTTTCTCCATTCGTCTATTGACAGACGCCTAGACTGATGGCCAGCCTTGATTCTGGTGAGTCTTGCTGCAATAAGCATGTGAGCGCAATGTCTTTCCATACACCACCTTCAGTTCCTGTGGGATTGCTAGGTCGTGAGATAAGTATCTGTAGTTTGGGAGGAACTTCCATACTGTTTTCCATAATAGCTGAACTAACTTAATTTCCCCATGCCCCGGCCCCCATGTCCTCACCAGCACTTGCTATCTTTTGAGGCTTTTTTTGATAATAGCCATTCTGGTTTTTTTTGATAATAGCCCTTCTATGGGGTGAGGCGATATCTCATTGTGGGTGTGATTTGCATTTCTTAGATGACTGATGATGTTGGACATTGTATCATATACTGGTTGCCCATTTGTGTATGCTCTTCTGAGAAATGGTTGTTCAGGCCGCATGTTCATTTTGAAACCAAATTATTGAGTATTTTTTTTCCACTGGTGAGTTGGTTCATTTTCTTATATATTCTGGAAATTAACCCCTTTTCAGATGGATAGTTTGCAGATATTTCCTTCCATTCTGTGAGTTGTATCTGTACTCTGTTGATTTTTCTTCCTGCAAATTTTCAAAAATCAGACTCTGCTTTTGTTATCTATGTTTCAGGGGTCATATCCAAAACATCTTCACCCAGACCAATATCCTGAAGCATTTTCTCTATGTTTTCTTTCAGTACTTCATAGTCTTGGATCTTACATTTAAGTCTTTGATCTATTTTGAATTGATTTTTTGTACATGGTAAGAGATAGGGCTCTGTTTTCTTCTTTCTGATGTGGATATGAGAAAACCCAACAACACTCACTGAAAAGATTCTTCTTTATCCTGCATGTGCTCTTGTTGGTTTTGTTGAAAATCGGAGCTGGGCATGGTGGCACACACCTGTAATTCCAGCAAGTGAGAGGCTGAGGTAGGAGGATTCCCATATGTTCAAGGCCAGCCTGGGCTACATAGAAAGACCCTATCTCAAAAAAAAAAAAAAAAAAAAAAAAAAAAAAAAAAAAAAAAAAAAAAAAAAAAAAAAAAAAAAAAAAAAAAAAAAAAAAGAAAGAAAGAAAAAAAGAAAAGAAAAGAAAATATGGCTGTAAATATGTGGATTTAGTTCTGTGTTCTGCACTTTGTTCCATTAGACTCTGTGCCTGTTTTTATGCCAGTACATGCTGTTTAAGTTGCTATCACATTGTAAGTATGTTGTGAATTCAGATACAGTAATGCTTACACCTTTGTTTTTTTCTCTCAAGATTGCTATTTTTATGGAGTCTGATACAAATTGTAGAAGTTTTTTTTCTACTTCTGTGAAGAATCATTGGTGTGTTGACAGGAATTACATTAAGTCTGCAGATCACTTTGTGTTGGTCTTCAAATTCATGAACGTGAGAGTCTTCCTGTATTGTTTGTGTCCTCTTCAGTTTCTTTTTTAAACGTATCATAATTTTTCTTGTAGAAATCATGTACTTCCTTGGTTAAATTTATTCCTAGGTTTTTGTTTTCCCTTTTTTCAAGGAAATGTTTAACATCCCTCTAACTTCTTCCCTGACTCACTAGTCATTAGAGAATACGATACTTATCTTCAATATATTCATACGACTTCTGAAGTTCCCCTAGTTGTCGATTTCTAATATATTCAATTATGGTAGAGAGGATCCTTGATAGGATTTCAATGGTTTTGAATTTCCTGATGCTTATTTTATGGCCTAACACATGAAGTGTGATTTAAAAATATGGTGAGTGTTAAAGTGGAAAAACTAGTTACAGAAAGACATTGCCAATAATTCCTATCAAGATTCTCCTCGTCACTTCAAACACACTTCTCCCAGCATTCTTTCCACTTTCTTTTTATTTTTTTATTTTAAAAAGCAAAACAAAAAAGGGTAGAAATAATGCAGAATTTCAAAACAAACAGCAAGAAATCAACATTGGTTAATATAGCACATATTGTTATCTTAGAAGTAGTTGTTCAAGTTATAATAAGATCTAGGCATAAAAAATGATTAGACAGTCAAACAATGACAGCACAAACTATTCTTTTTTGATGAACTAACAGAGAATTAGTAGTATATTATCTATCTTGCATACTTATACATACATGCACTTATATGTGTATATCTACATACATATAATCTTTCCTTTCTTCCATTTCTCCTTTCCCCATCCCAGTTGTTCCTTAATTTTGAGCACATTCTTTCCCTTTCATTTTTACAATATCTATTGTACATTTTGGATCTTATTACTCTTTCAGTTTTTTATTATTATTTATTTACTTTTTGCACTAGGGAGACAATATGATATTTACAAATGTGAGTCTGATTTATTTCACTTATGAGTATAGTCCCGAGTTGTCTCCATTTACCGATAAAAGCCTCGAGATCATCCTTTTTATAGCTGAGTAATATTCCATTGTATAGAAATACCATATCTTTTTCATCCATTCTGCAGTTGATGTGCATTTTGGTTGTTTCCAAGATTTAGCTATTACAAACTGTGCTGCTATAAACATGGGTGTGCATATATCACTGTGACATGACATTTTCAGCTTTTCTAGGAAAATACCCAAAAGGGGAATAGCTGAATTGAAAAGGATTTTCAATCCTAGTTTTTTGATGAATCTCCATACTGATTTCCACAGTGGCTGTACCAGTCTACACTCCTACCAACAGTGGAGAAGTGTCCCTTTTTCCCCACAGCCCCGCCAACATTTGTTATCAGTTGATTTCTTGATGGTAGCCATTCTTTCTAGAGTCAGATGGAATCTCAATGTTGTTTTAATTTGCATTTCTTGAATGACCAGTGATGTTGCATATTTCTTCATGTATTTATTTGCCATATGTATTTCTTCATCTGAGAAGTGTGTGTTCATCTCAGATGCCCATTTTTGGATTGGCTCTTTGAATTTGGTGGGGGGCGATGTTTTCCAATTCTTTATATGTTCTGGATATAAGTCCTTTGTCTGAGGGACAGTTTGTTAAAATTCTTTCCCATTCTGTGGTTTTTCTTTTCACTTTGTTGGTGATTTCTTTTGAAGTGCAAAAGCTTTTTAATAAGATGAGATCCCGGTTGTTGACTCTTTGAAGTACTTCTCATATGGTTTGTGTTTTGTTCACGAACTCTTTGCCTACCCCATGTCTTCAAGATGTCTACCTACCTTGTCTCCCAGTAGACTTAGTGTTTCTATTTTAGTATTTAGACCTTTGATCCATTTTGACTTTAGTTTAGTGCATGGTGATAAACATCGGTCTAGTTTCAGTCTTCAGCATGTAGAAAGTCAATTTTTCCAGCACCATTTATTAAAGAGGCTGTCTTTCTTCCAGTGAACATGTTTAGCCCCTTTGTCATACATAAGGTGGCTGAGTGTCTTTGTAGTTGCATTGGCATCTTCTAATCTGTTCCAGCCATCCTCAGGTCTATTTTTTTGCCAATACCATGCTGATTTTATCACTGTAGTTTGTAGTATAATTTCAAGTCAGCGATTGAGATGCTTCCTGCCTTGCTTTTGTTTCCCAGAATTGCTTTTGCTATTCTAGGTCTCTTCTGGTTCCAAATGACTTTGAGGAATCTTTTCTCTAAATCTGTGAGGTATGCGAATGGTATTTTGATTGGGATTTCATTAAATCTGTGTAATAGTTCTGAAAATATGGCCATTTTCACAATTTTCGTTCTTCCTAACCAAGAGCAAGGGTTACCTTTCCATTTTCTAACATCCTCTTCAATCTCCTTTCTTAGAATACTATAGTTTTCAGCATATAGGTCTTTTACATTCTTTGTTAAGTTGATCCCTAAGTATTTCATTTTTTTGGATGCTATTGTGAAAGGTGTTATTTCCATAATTTCTCTCTCAGTGAGTTTGTTGCTTGTGTACAGGAATGCTGTTGATTTCTGAGTGTTGACTTTGTATCCAGCTACACTGCTGAATTTGTTTATTAGCTCTAGTAGCCTTTTGATACAGTTTTAGGGTCTTCTATGTAGAGTATCATGTCATCTGCAAATAGTGATAATTTAGCTTCTTCCTTTCCTATCCTCATTCCTTTTATTTCTCTCTCTTGTCTGATTGCTCTGGCTAGTGTTTCCAGAACTATATTGAATAGGAGTGGTGATAATGGACAGCCTTGTCTTGTTCCTGATTTTAGAGTGAAAGTTTTCAGTTTTTGTCCATTTAGTATTATGTTGGCTGTTGTTTTATTATAGATGGTTTTTATCACATTGAGGTAGATACCATCTATTCCGATTTTCTGTAGGGTTTTTGTCATGAATGGGTGTTGGAGTTTGTCAAAAGCTTTTTCTGCATCTGTTGAGATGATTATATGATTTTTGTCTTTGGCTCTGTTGATGTGGTGTATTAGGTTTATTGATTTGCATATGCTAAGCCATCCCTGCATTCCTGGTATAAATCCCATTTGGTCATGATGTGTAACCTTCTTGATGGTTTGCTGCATTCTATTTGCCAGTATTTTATTGAGAATCTTTGCATTGATGTTCATTAGGGAGATTGGCCTGTAATTCTTTTTGGTTGGGTCTTTCTCTGGTTGTGATATCAGAGTAATACTTGCCTCTAGGAATGAGTTAGGGAGGATTACTTCCCTTTCAATTTCATTAAAGTGTTTGTAGAGCATTGGCACTAAATCTTCTCTAAATTTCTTGTAGAATTCAACTGTGAATCCATCAGGATCAGGGCTTTTCTTTGTAGGCAAGTTTTTAACCACATTTTCAATTTCAGTAGCTGATATTGGGTTATTCGAAACTGCTATATCTTCTTGATTCAACTTTGATAGTTCATATGTGTTAGGAATTTGTCCATTTCCTCTGGTTTTTCCATCCTATGTGTGTAAAGATTTTGAGAGTAGGTATTAATGATCATCTGAATTTCCATGGGGTCTGTAGCAATTTCTCCCTTTTCATTCCTTACTGCATGAATTTGAGTTTTTTGTTTCTTTTTCTTGATAAAGTTGGCTAGAGGTTTATCAATTTTGTTTATTCTCTCAAAGAACCAACTCTTTGATTCATTAATTATTTGTATTGTTTTCTTAGTCTCAATTGCATTAATTTCTGCTCTGATCTTCAGAATTTCCTCTCTTCTATGAACTTTGGGCTTGACTTCCTCTACTTTTTCTAGAAGCTTGAGGTGTAGCATTATGTTGTTTATTTGTGCTCATTCTGGTTTTTCTTATTTCAAAGATAGTAAAATCCAACAAAAGATAACAGAACAATCAAAACAAAGCAGTAGAACTGGCATAGAACTTCAAAGAGAGATACTATGAAAACAAAAGCTACTATATTGTATCTTGTTACTTTCAGAATAATTGACCATTCCATCAGGCATAGCAAAAACAAACCAAAAACAAAACACAATAAAACCAATAAAAACAGGATGTGAAATAAAGAAACGAAGAAAAAACAAAGGAAAGGAAAGTTAAACAAAATTAAGCAAAACAATGAGAACAATATTGGGTCTCGAAGGCAAGACAGAGGACAATCCCACATATTTGCCACACTACACAATGTCATCTACCCAAGAAATGCTGAGACTGCGGGCACCAGGCTGCAAAAAACCAAACAATACAAGCATTTAGTTGCTTTATGTATTTTAGTTGCTATGAACTTAGCAGGTCCTCTGAGCAAGCAGGATGCTTACGGGGTCGGGGGGGAGGTCCTTGATTCATAGCCTGCACGCGGTAGGCCTATGGGACACACCTCTCTTTCTCTTTCTGGAGTTTGTGCAGTCACGCAAACTCACCAGGGAGGCAGGCGGGATTTCTCCATTCTGTTTTCTTGATGTGACAATTTATTACTATATATTTCCCTCTTAGGACTGCTTTCATTGTGTCCCACAAGTTTCGGTACGCTGTATTTGCATTTTCATTGAATTTTAGGTATTGTTTAATTTCTTCTTTAATTTCATTTGTAATCCAATGTTCATTCAAGAGGTTGCTACTTAATTTCCATGTGTTTATGTAGGTTTTGCAGTTTCTTTTATCATTGATTTCCAATTTCAATGCAGTTTGATCAGATAATATGCATGGGATAATTTCAATCCCTTTGCATTTACTTAAGCTTGTTCTATGGGCTAATATATGGTCTGTTTTAGAGAATGCCCCATGCACAGCTAAGAAGAATATGTATTCTTATGTTGTTGGGCAGAACACTCTGTGAACATCTACTAGGTCCATTTATTCACAGGTTTGATTCAGTTCTGCTTTCTTTGCCAACTTTTTCTCCAGTTGATCTATCTCTTTGTATCAATGGGGCATTAAGGTCCCTTATTACAATGTTGTTGTTGCTTATTTGATTTTTCATGTCTATTAGTATTTGTCTTATATAGTTGGATGCTCCTGTATTTGGTGCATGTGTATTTATGATTGTTATCTGTACCTCTTGCATTTTCCCCCTGACAACTATGTAGTGACATTCTTTATATCTTTTGATCATTTTTGGTTTGAAATTTACACTGTCTGCAAACAGAATAGTTGCTCCTGCTTTTTTCTGGGTTCCTGTCACATGGAATATTGTTTTCCATCCTTTGACTTTTAGTCTGTGAGTTTCCTTTTGAGTCAGATGTGTTTCTTGTATACAGCACATTGTTGGATCCTGTTTCTTGATCCATTCTGTCAGTGTATTTCTTCTAATAGGTGAATTGGGGCCATTTACATTGATGGATATAACTGGTATGTACTGGCTCAACTTTGTCATGTTATTTTCCTGTTGTTGGTTTCCTGCTTTTCCCCTTGTTCAATTGCTTGCCCTGTCTGGTGCCTTCTTTCTGTTGCTGTTCTGGGAATTGTAGTCATTTTTATCACTCTCTAGTATGTCTTTCAGTACTCTTTCTTGGGTTGGTTTGGTGGACATGAATTTCTTCAGTTGTTCTTTGTCATGGGAGTATTTTATTTCTCCTTTAATTTTCAAAGAAAGTTTTGCAGGGTACATCAATCTGGGTTGAAAGTTGTTTTCTTTCAGGGCTTGAAACACCTCACTCCAAGCTTGTCTTGACTTTAGGGTTTGTGCTGAAAAGTCTGTCATGATTCTAGCAGTCTTCCCTTGATAGGTGAGTTCTGTCTTTTCTATAACAGCTTTTAGCGTTCTGTTTTTATGCTGAATTTCTGGGATATTAATTATTATATGTCTGGGTGTAGATATATTTTGGTTGTGGCTGTTTGGTGTTCTATATGCCTCACTTATCTGCATATCTGATTCTATGCCCATGTTTGGGAAATTTTCTGCTTTTACTTCTGCAAATAGTTTTTCTATGTTATTTGCATTGAACCCTGCATCTTCATTGATGCCTGTTAGTCTTATATTGTTTCTCTTTGCATCATCTTGAAGCTATTGAATTGTTATTTCATGCTGCCTTGTTATTTTTTATTTTAAACAAAAGGAAAGTAAGAAACCAAAACAAAACTATTTCACAACTAGCCAATAGAAGAGTGATAATCATCAACACATTGCATAATATTATATTCCCAGAAATTATTTAGGATAAAAAATTTGGACATGAAACATTATCCAACAAATTATTAGCACAAAGCTTTTAACTCAATGAATCAAGGGAAACCTGCTGTATAACTATCTTTTTTGTTATGATTGCTCTATTGTTTTCAAATAAACATTTTACATTAAAAATGAAATCTGAAGACCACTCTGAGAAAACTACTTTTCACTCAAAATTCTTTTTCTTTAACTGTCTTAAGTAATTTTTTATATACATAGGCTTGTTTCAGTTCATTACACCAGTGCAACAACGTGATAGTTTCATATATGTGACTTATTTAGTTCACTGAGAAGTATATTTTTGGTACTCATCCATTCAAGAGTGAAAATGACTACTTTATTGTTGTTTATAGCTGAGTAGTATTCAATTATGTAGAAATACCACATCTTTTTTATCCATTCCTCAGCTGAGGGGCACTAAGGTTTTTTCCAAGATCTAGCTATTATGAACTGGGCAGCTACAAACATGGATGCACATATGTGGCTGTTGTAGGATGTTTTTAATTCTTTTGGGAAGATACCCAGAAGAAGAATAACTAGGTGAAAAGGGACCTACAATCCTAGCTTTTTTTTTTAAGAGAAAAAACCACACATATAAGAAAGACAAAAAACAAAAGAGACAAACAAAGAACTAGAGTAAGTGCACAAGAGTAACACTATAGGTTTACAAAATAGGATGATAGAAACTTGACAAAGGTTGCAATATTGCACATCTTTATCTTCAAAATGGTTGTTTACGTTAACAGATATAGACATGTAAAATTGATCTAATCATATGAGTATTGAATGTTCTTTCTCAATAACTAATACATTCAGCTGTATGTTCGTTTTAGTTGTCTTACATATACATATATACATATTTATATCTTTTCCTTTTCCCTTCCTTCTTTCCCCCTTTTCCCTTCCCAATTACTTTTTCTCTTTGAGCTGTTTTTTTACCCTTACATACTATTTATTATACATTTTGGATCATATATACTTTTTCGGTTTCTTACACTAGGGAGACAATACGGTATTTCCTCATGTGGGTTTGATTTATCTCACTTATGAGTATGGTCTCAAGTCGTGTCCATTTACTTATACAAGTCTCAATGCAATCTTTCTTAATAGCTGAGTAGTACTCCATTGTATAAAAATACCACATCTATTTTATCCATTCCTTGATTGATGGGCACTTGGGTTGTTTCCAAGATCTGGCTATTACAAATTGAGTTGCTATAAACATGGGTGCACAGATATCACTGTGGTATGATGTTTTCAATTCTTCTGGGAAAATGTCCAGAGGTGGGATAGCTGGGTTGAATGGGATCTCTAATCCTAGCTTCTTGAGGAATGTCCACACTGATTTCCACAGTGGTTGCACCAGTCTACACTCCCACCAACAGTGGAGAAGAGTTCGTTTTTCCCCACAACTCCTCCAGCATCTGTTGTTGGTTGATTTTTTAATCTTGGCCATTCTTTCTGGAGTGAGATGGAATCTCAGTGTTCTTTTAACTTGCATTTCCCGAATGACCACGAATGTTGAACATTTTCTCATTTATTTATTTGCCATTTGTATTTCTTTCTCTGAGAAGTGTGTATTCATCTCAGACACCCATTTTTGGATTGGGTCTTTCAATTTTAGGGCCCTGATTTCTCTTAATTCTTTATATGTTTTAGATAGAAGTCCTTTGTCTGATGGACAGTTGGCTAAGATATTTTGGCAGTTCGTGGGTTTTCTTTTCACTCTGTTGGAGATTTCCTTTGACATGCAAAAACTTTTTAGTCAGATGAGATCCCAGTTGTTGATTCTTGGAAGTGTTTCCCATGCAGTTTGATTTTTGTTCATGAACTCTCTGCCTACTTCTATGTAATCAAGATTTTTACCTACTCTGTCTTCCAGTAAGTTTAGTGTCTCTGTTTTAATATTCAGATCTTTGATACATTTTGACTTTATTTTAGTGCATGGTGATAGACATGGATCTAGTTTTAGTTACAGCATATAGAAAGTCAGATTTTCCAGCACCATTTGTTAAAGAGGCTATCTTTCTTCCAATGTACATGTTTGGCCCCTTTGTCAAAGATGAGGTGGCTGAGTGTGTTTGTAGTTGTGGCTATATCTTCTAATCTATTTCATTGATTTTCAGGTCTGTTTTGATTCCAGTACCATGCTGATTTTATCACAGTAGCTTTGTACTATAGTTTCAAGTCAGGGATAGTGATGCCTCCTGCCTTGCCTTTGTTGCCCAGAATTGCCTTTGCTATTCTAGGTCTTTTCTGGTTCCAGATGAATTTCAGGAATGCTTTCTCTAGTTGTGTGAGGTAGGCAAGTGGTATTTTGATTGGGATTGCATTAAATCTGTATAATAATTTTGGGAGAATGGCCATTTTCACGATGTTTGTTCTTCCTATCCATGAACAGGGAATATATATCCATTTTCTGAAACCTTCTTCGATTTTCTTCTTCAGAGTAATGTAATTTTCACTGTGTAGATCTTTTACTTCCTTTATTAGATTGATTCCTAATTATTTCTTTTTTTGGATGCTATAGTGAAGGATGTGGTTTCCCTTATTTCTCTGTCAGTGACTTTGTTGTCTGTGTACAGGAATGCTATTGATTTTTGAGTGTTCACTTTGTATCCAGCTACATTACTGAATTTGGTTATTACTTCTAGAAGTCTTCTAATGGATTTTTGGGGGTCTTCTATGTAGAGTATCATATCATCTGCAAATAATGATAACTTCACTTCTTCCTTTCCTATCTTTATTCCCTTTATTTCTTTCTCTTGTCTAATTGCTCTGGTTAGTATTTCCAGAACTATACTGAATAGGAGCAGTGATAATGGACATCCTTGTCTTGTTCCTGATTTTAGGTTGAAAGTTTTCAGTTTTTGTCCATTTAGTAAGATGTTGGCTGTTGGTTTATGATATATGGGTTTTATCAGGTTGAGGTAGAGACCATCTATTCCAATTTTCTGTAGGGTTTTTATCATGAATGGGTGTTGGATTTTGTCAGAAGCTTTTTCTGCATCTACTGAGTTGATCATGTGGTTCTTGTCCTTGGCCCTGTTGATATGGTGTATTAGATTTATTGATTTGCATATGTTGAACCATCCCTGCATTCCTGGGATGAATCCCACTTGATCATGGTGTATAATCTTTCTGATAACTTTCTGTATTCTATTTGCCAGTATTTTATTGAGGATTTTTGCATCTATGTTCATGAGGGAGATTGGCCTGTAAGTTTCTTTTTTGATTGGGGCTTTCTCTGGTTTTGGTATTAGAGTAATACTTGTTTCCAGAAATGAGTTAGGGAGACTTACTTCCCTTTCAATTTCATCGAAGAGTCTGAGGAGTGTTGACATTGTCTTCCCTAAATTTCTGGTAGAATTTAGTGGTGAATCCATCAGGGCCTGGGCTTTGCTTTGTTGGTAAGGTTCTAATTGCATTTTCAATTTCATTAGCTGAAATTGTGCTATTCATCAGCTTTACATCTTCTTGATTAAGCTTTGGTGATTCATAGATTTCTAGGAATCTGTTCATTTCTTCTGTGTTATCGAATCTATGTGAGTAGAGGTTTTCAAAGCTGGTGTTGATGATCTTTTGTATTTCCACAGAGTCTGTAGTGATTTTACCCTTTTCATTTCTTATTGCATGAATCAGAGCTTTTTCTTTCCTCTTTTTGATAAGGTTGACTAGGGGTTTATCAATTTTATTTACTCTTTCAAAGCACCAACTGTTTGATTCATTAATTCTTTGTATTGTTTTCATAGTTTCAATTGCATTAATTTCTGCTCTAATCTGAATAATTTCTTCCCTTCTTTGGGCTTTGGGCTTGACTTGCTCTCCTTTTTTCAGAAGTTTGATGTGCAGCATTAGGTTGTTTATGTGTGTTCTTTCCATTTTTCTGATGTGGGAGTTTAGTGCTGTAAATTTCCCTCTGAGGACTGCTTTCACTCTGTCCCGCAGGTTCCTGTAATTTGTATTTGTATTTTCATTCAATTGTAGATATAGTTTAATTTCTTAACTTCTTCTGTGACCCATTGTTTATTTAGGAGAGTATTATTTAATCTCCATTTGTTTATGGGGTTATCGTATTTTTTTTCTCATTCATTTCAAATTTTACTGCACTGTGGTCAGATAATATGCATGGAATTATTTCAGTTCCTTTGCATTTACTTAAGCTTGTTTTGTGGACCAGTATATGATCTATTTTAGAGAATGACCCATGTGCAACTGAGAAGAATGTGTATTCTGATGTTGATGGGTGGAATACTCGGTACACATCTATGAGGTCCATTCATTCACAAGTTTGATTCAGTTCTGTTATTTCTTTGCTGATTTTTTGGTTGATCTGTCTCTCTGTGACAGTAGGGTGTTAAGGTCCCCTGTTATAACTGCATTATTGTTTATTTGGTTTTTCATGTCTATTAATATTTGTCTTATATAGTTCGGTGCTCCTGTATTAGGTGCATATATATTTATGATTGTAATCTCTTCCTCTTGAAACTTTCCCCTAACAAGTATGTAGTGACCTTCTTTATCTCTTTTGATCATTTTTGGTTTGAAGTTCGTATTGTCTGCAAACATAATAGCTACCCCTGCTTTTTTCTGGGTTCCTGTTGCATGGAGTATTGTTTTCCAGCCTTTGATTTTTAGTCTGTGAATTTCCTTTTGAGTGAAATGTTTTTCTTGTACACAGCATATTGTTGGGTTTTGTTTCTTAACCCACTCTGCTAGTCTGTATCTTTTTATTGGTGAGTTGAGACCATTTACATTGATTGATATAACTGATACGTACCGGCTCATCCCTGTTATGATATCTTTCTGTTGTTGGTTTTCTACATTTTCTGTTTAATTACTTGCCCTGCTTAGAGGTTTCCTTTTGTTGTTGTTCTTAAGATTGTGGCTATCTTTGTCTCTTTCTAGAGTGTCTTTCAGTACTCTCTGTAGTGTTGATTTGGTGACCATAAATTTCTTCAGTTGTTCTTTGTCATGAAAGTATCTTATTTCTCCATCAATTTTTAAGGATAGTTTTGCAGGATACATCAATCTGGGTTGAAAGTTTTTTCTTTCAGGGCTTGAAATACTTCACTCCAAGCTCTTCTTGACCTGATGGTTTGTGTTGAGAAGTCTGTTGTGATTCTGATGGGTTTTCCTTTGTAGGTGACCTCTTTTTTTCTCTAATAGCTTTTAATATTTTGTTTTTGTGTTGAATATCTGGGATCTTGATTATTGTATTCTGAGTGTAGTTATATTTTGGTCATGTTTAGCTGGAGTTCTATATGCTTCGCTTATCTGAAAGTCACTTCCTGTTCCCATACTTGGAAACTTTTCTGAAATTATATCTGTAAAAAGGCTTTTAATTTGATTTGTATTGACCCCTGCTTTTTCACTCACACCTTTTATTCGTAAATTTTATTTCTTTGGGTTGTCTTACAGGCATTGTATTGTTACTTCCAGGTTTCTTATTATTTTCAAGAGATCTTTCCCTTCTCAATCCCAGGCTTCAAACCAGTCTTCCAGGTTTGAAAGTCTATCTTTAGTTTCCTTCAGGTGGTTCTGCAAACTTTCATTGGAGTTTTTGATTTCCTGGTAGTCTCTTTGAATCTGTTTCATGCATTCTAAATCTTTTTTGTATTGTTCATTCCAGGTTTCCCTCATTTTCCTATGCTCCATTTTTTCATCTATGTCTTTTTTAGAGATGTCTAGCGATTCTTTTGTTATGTTTTTCATTTCTTCTTTTAGTTGGGTTAGTAATTCTGCTCTAATTTCTTTTATAACTTTATGGAGTTGTTTCTTTACTTCAGTTGTCATCACCTCAGAGACTTTAGATGTGGGACTCCCAAACTCTTCTGCATTTGCTTCTCCTGGATTTGTTCTGCTTGAATTGGAGGCCAGAGGCTGTTTCCTATCTCTTTGTCTTGGCATTTTCCAGGGGTCTTGTGATTTCTCTGGAGTGAGCCAGTGCTGGTTATGTATATCTGATGGCTACCACTGGGTGCACTGTCTGCTGCCTTTTCCCAGCCTGCTTCAGCTCTGCCAATGTCTGGCACAGTGTGCCAGGGGGCAGGGCCACTGCCTGGGAACCTGGGCAGGTTGTCCATGAAACTTCCCCTATCACCCCTAGGGTGCACATGGAGCCTTGGTCTCCAGACCTAGGTTGTGACTCACCAGGACCCTCTGGGGCTTGCTTGTGCCCAATTAGGTACAGCTCTGGTCCCAAGATGTTTGCCAGTTCCTTGTTCTCCCTTGTGGGGGTGTGGGGGGTTGGGTTTTGTTGCACTCGCTCACCAGCCTTAGTCCACTCCACCATCACTGCCCCCACCATTGCCACCATGGCCACAGCACTTTAATCATGCATCTCCAGTACTTTAATCGCATGTCCCCAGGTTGCAGCAGCTCCCCACCACAAAGTGGGTTCAGCTCTGGTCAGAGGTGCTGCCAGCCTCCCCCTTTGTTTGGTTACTTCTTTTTACTCTTTCTGTGGGCTTCAATTCTCATTTTAGATTCTTCCTGGGTCCAGGGGACCCACCTCCCTCTTTTTTGTCTTCTCCTTGTTGTTATATTCCAGCCTTTGGACAGTATCTTTTAGGGAGGCCACTTATCCTGCTTTTTAATGTTCCACCATCTTGTCCCACCTTCATCATTTCGGTTTTTATGTGAGAGATTATTTCAAATCTGATTTCCTCTATGGCCTCATGGATTTGTTTCTTTATTTCACTTGCTATCTTCTCAGAAATTTCAGGTATATGACTTTTAATGTCCTCTATTTTAATGTTTCCGGTACTTGTTCCTGATGGACTGGATGTTTGAGAAATACATTTTGCTTTTTCATTTTGTCATTGTCACCTCTTGGGCTAATATTTGGTCTTTCAATCCCACTAGTCTCAACCATCCATCATGTGTGTCTTAGTGTCCTACTGTGTGGTTGATGTTTGTCCAATTGCTGGGTCCCACAATGAAGGGGAGGGCCAGTCACCTGAATTTCTCCTGCAGGGCCTGTTGAGTGAGTCCTACATTCTTCCTAGGCTGACTAACCTAAAGGCATTGATGTAAGTCAACCCATAGTTCCTAACGTTACTATGGCTCCAGGCTGTTCCAGACCACCACATCTACCTGGCTATAGTGTATGCCTCAGCTGGGAACCTACTGTGTCACTGGGTGTCTCTTAAGCTCTTTTGATTTCTTCCGGGTTGTGGGAGGCCTTGTTGGCACTTTCTCAACCCACCTTGTGTTCTCTGTATGGAGGAAGGACTCACCCACACTCTTGCCAGCCTAGTCAAGGTCCTACAGTTGCAGCAGGGGGGAGTTTGCTGCTGCTCCTGTTTACCCACTGAGGTCCTCTATTTGAGGGGGAAACTTACCACACTGTCACAAGTCTACTGAGGTCCTCTGTGTGGGTGAGGGCTTTCTGAGGCTCCAGTCAGCCCACCAAGGTCCTACAGGTGGTAGAAGGGGTCACTGATTGTCTGTTTGCTGCTGTGGTCTTTTGGGTGGGGGAGGAAGAGTGACTGACCATCCTGTGGACCCCCTAGATTTATGGGGATGAGGAGGAGGGGCAGCCAATGATCCCACTGCTGCTCTTGGCTCCTGGGGATGAAGAGGAGGGGTAGCCAATTATCCCACCACTGCCCTAGGTCCAGGGGAGAGGATTAGGGGCAGCCAATGATCCCATGGCTGCCTTAGGTCTGGGGGGCAAGGAGGAAGGTATCGTATGATCCCACCACTACCATAGGTCTCGGGGTGATGAGGAGGGGCAGCCCATGATCTGACAGCTGTCCCAGGTCTGAGGGATGAGGAGGAGGGGCAGCTAATGATCCTTTCCACTTCCTGAAGCAGTTCTGAAAGTTGTTTTTTATAAATGTCTTTAGTTGCTGGGTAGTAGCTACCTCAATGTCCTGAATTGATTAAAAACGTTTACCTTTCTTTGTTCTTAGGTTGCTTGATCATTTTTTCATGTCTGTATCTTATAATCTGAGCAACTGCTTTGAAGATAACAATATGCAATTTATTAACCAGTGTTAATCTATTATTTTGTTTTGAAATTCTGTATCATCTTTTTTATTTTTATTTTTCATTTTAAAATAAAAAAATGTTTGCCTTTTATGCTCATTTTGACGGGGCAAGAGCCAGAAGTGACACGGTACCAGACTTGGTAAAGAAGGTGAATAAGGACACCGTAATTTTTCTTTTAATTCTTTTTTACTAGTCCATCTTTGAATTGGTAGTATACATAACACATCTTAATTTTTATGTCTCCCTTTTCTCCCTCCTCCCCCTCCAACCACCTCTTGGTCGTCTTACCATTTGGAAAAGATCTCTGTCTCTCTATTTCCTATTATCTGTCTTTATTTATACATTGGGTTTCTCATATAAGAGAAACGATCTAATATTTAACCTCCGTATCTGATTTATGTCACTTAACATTAACGATTAAAGGTGTATACATTTTCTTACAAGTGACTTAAACTTTCTTTCTTTACAGCAGAGTAGTACTCCACTGTGTATAAATATCACATTTTCTTTATGCATTAATCTACTAATGGTCATGTAGGCTGTTTCCAAGATTTCGCTATTATGGATTGTATGCTATACCATGAACATGCATGTATCACTGTAATACTATGCTTTTAACTTTTGAGAAGACACCTCAGAGAGAAATAGCTGGGTCAAATGGAATTTCCATTTTTAGTTTTGTGAGGAATATCCATACTGGTTTCCATAGTGACTGTCCTAGTTTACATTTCCACCAACAATGTAGAAGCGTTCCTTTCTCCCTAAAGCCTCACCACTATTTGTTATTATTTAATTTCTTGATGATTGTCATTCTTTCTGAAGTGAGATGGAATCTCAGTGTTGTTTAAAGTTACATTTCTCTAATAACCAGCAAAGTTGAGCATTTCTGCATGTATTTATTGACCATTTTTACTTCTTTTGATAAGAGTCTATTCATCTGAGTCGCTTGTTTTTTATTATGCCTTTTATTCTGAGGAAGTCTATTTTTATTTGAAATCTTTTGTATATTTCAAATATTTGCCCTCTATCTGAGGAATAGCTGGCAAGAAATTTTCTTATTCTGTAGGTTTCCCTTTCACTCTGGTTAATTTCCTGCACAGAAGATTTTTAATTTGTTATAATCCCATTTATTGATTCTTTCTACTGTTTCTTGAGCAATTGAGGTTCTTTCAGAAAGCCCTTGCCTATGCCTATGACCGAGAGTTTTATCTAACTTGTCCTTCAGCAGGTTAAGGGTTTCTGCTTTAACGTATATATTTGAACCATTTTTATTTCAGTTTAGTATATGAGAAGATATATGGACTAGCTTCAATCTTCTTCACGTGGATAACCAGTTTTCTCAGTACCATTTGCTAAAGAGACTGTCTCTCCTACAACATATATTTCTGGCCCTTTTGTCACCTATCAGGTGGCTGAATGTGTCTAGGGTGGTTTCTGCATCCTGCATTCTGTTCCATTGGCCCAAGTGTCTGTTTTATGCCACTACCATGCTGTTTTATCATGTAGCTTTGTAATATAATTTGAAATCCAGTATCATGATGCTTCCTGCTTTGCTCTTGTTATTCAGGATTTCTTTTGCTATTCAGTGTCTCTCTGGTTCAATCCGTTGATTTCAATTGCCCATTTTTTATGAGATAGTTTTCTCTAATCCTGTAAGGAATGCTGCTGGTATTTTGATTTGGATTTCATTCAATTGGATACATCAGTTTTAGGAATATGGCCGTTTTGACAATGTTAGCTCTGCCTATCCAGGAACAGGAGGTGTCCTTCCATTCCTGAGTTCGTCTTCAATCTCCTTTTATAGATTACATTAATTTTCATTTTGTAAGTCTGTCACTTCTGGTTAGGTTAATTCTTTTTCTTGATGCTATTGTGACCAGAGTTACTTTCCTACTTTCTTTCTCAAAGAGTTCTTTGTTGTTTTTAAATAATTTTTATTTTAAAGAGAATAAAACCAAGCAAAATAAAACAGAATAAAGCTAATCAAAACAAACCAGTGTAAGTGACACAGGACTTCAAAACAAGGTAATAGGAAATCAACAATAGTTACCATAATGCCTCTTGTTGTCTTCAAAATAGCTGTCCATACCTTCAGACATAGTAAAAATCAGACAAAACAGAACAGAATAGAACCAATAAAAATAAAAAAACAAACACAATAACAGACTTCAGAACAAGACAACAGCAAATCCAAAATGGCTACCATAATATATCTTATTATCTTTGAAATAGCTGCCCATGCTATCACATACGATCAAATCAGATAAGACAAAACAGAATAAAACCCAACCAAGCAAAACAATGACAATGATCCAGGACTTCAAAACAAGATAATAGGGAATTAACAATGGCTACTACCTTTGGAAGGAGATCCCCCATAGATGCTACATTGCATATTGTTATCCTCTGAATAGATGATCAGATTACTGGCTTTAGGCCTGAAAAGTCAGTGAAACACTAAACACTACAAGCATGAAGTTGTATTTTACCTCAATAACTATCATGACAGCCTGTGCTTCTCTGGATCAGCAGATCACTTATGGGGTGGAGGGGGACGGGGACCTTGGCTCTTCTTGTCTCCCGGCCCATACACCAGGGTGGGCTGGCATCTAATTCTCCCTTCAGAAGCCCATGCATGGCACTGACTCGCAGGGAGGGCTTGGCTTCATGTTGGCTTGTTGTTCTCCTCCTCTGCAGTCCGTGAATTGCACTGATTCATGGGAAAGGGCTGGCATCTCAATGAGTTCATTATTGATATACAGGAAATTTATGCATTTTTGTGTGCTGATTTTGTTTCCTACTGCACTGCTGAATCTGGGTTATTAATTGCAAAAGTCTTTTGATAGAACTTCTTGGGCCTTCATGTCTTCTGCAAATGGTGGCAGTTAGACTTCTTACTTTCCTATAAATATCCCTTTTATGTATTTCTCTTGCCTGACTGTACTGGCTAGTGTTTCAAGTACTATATTGATCAAGAATTGTCACCATGGGGATCCTTGTCTTGTTCCTGATTTGAAGGGGAAAGCTTTTAGTATTTTCCCACTTAATATGATGTTGGAAGTAGGTTTGTCATAAATATCTTTTATCAGATTGAGATGAGGTCCTTCTATACCTGTTTTCTTTAGGGTTTTTATCATGAATAGTTGTTGGATATTTATTTATTTATTTATTTATTTATTTATTTATGAGACAGGATCTCACTGTATATTTTAGGTGACTTTGAACACATTTTGTAGTCCAGGTTGGCCTAGAACTTGCAGTGATCCTTTTGCCTCAGCTTCTCAATTGCTGGGATTATAGGCATATACCGCCATGCCTGGCTAGAGTTTGGATTTTATCCTAAGCTTTTTCTGCATCTTTTGCTATGACCATCTGATTTTTTTCCTTGCTTCTGTTTATGTGGTATGTTACATTTATTGATTTCTGTATGTTGAACCATCCTTGCATTTCTGAGATGAAATCTACTTGGTCATGGTGTATGACCATTTGGATGATTTGTTACATTCTATTTGCCAGAGTTCTGTTGAGGATTTTTCCTTGCATCCATGTTCATTAAAGAGATTGTCTTAAAGTTTTTCTTTTTATTGTTTTTGTTGTTCTTATTGTTTGTTTGATTTTTAGTTGGGTCCATGTCTGGTTTCAGAATAAAGATAGTACTAGCTTGCATGAATGATTTGGGAAGTGCTTTTTCCCTTTCAATTTCTTTGCAGAGTTTGAGGAACATTGGCCTGATATCCTCCCTGGAGATCTTGTAGCATTCAGCAGTGAGTCCACCAGTTCCTGGGATGTTCTTACTTGGTAGGGTTTCCTTGTTATCATTACTACCTCAATTTTATTGTCTGTTATTATATTGTTCCATTTTTTTATGTTTTCTTGGTTTGGCTTTGGTAATTCATGTAGCTAGGAATTATTTCTTCAAGCTTGTCCACTTTGTTGGAATGCACTTTTTCATAGTAGCTATTAATGATTTTCCGGATTTTGGCAGTATCCCTTGTGATTGCAACTTTTTTGTTTCTAATTGGATTAATGTGAGTCTTTTCTTCCTTGTGTTGGTAAGTCTGGTAAAGAGCTTCTCTATTTCATTTTTTCTTTCAGTAAAACAGGTCTTCGTTGATTATTTGTAGTTATTAAAGTCTCAACTTCATTATTTCCACTCTGATCTTTATGAGTTCCCTCCTCATACTATGGATTTTGGTTGTTCTTGGTCTTCTAATTTCTTGAAGTCCATCTTTGTGTAATTTATTTGAGCTTAGTTTTTGAAATATGATCACTCACAGTAATATGTTTTCCACTAAAGATTGCTTCCACTGTGTTCCATAGGTTCTGGTATGTTGAACTAGCATTATCATTTGGTTTTAGAAAATTTTAATTTATTCCTTGATTTATTTTGTGACCCCTGAGTATTCAGAAGTGTGT
Source organism: Dasyprocta punctata (assembly GCA_004363535.1). Taxonomy (NCBI): domain Eukaryota; kingdom Metazoa; phylum Chordata; class Mammalia; order Rodentia; family Dasyproctidae; genus Dasyprocta; species Dasyprocta punctata. The sequence continues at coordinate 22,316 of RJWM01021369.1, forward strand.
TATTTAATGTCTGAGTGTTTGCAAAATTTTGTGAGTTTTTTTGTTAATTGATTTATAGCTTCAAGACACTATAATCTGATCAATATCACAGGATGATTTTGATGATTTTGTATTTACTTAATCAAGTTTTATGCACTAGAATGTGGTATATTCTGAAGAAAGTTACGTATGCTGCTGAGAAGAATGCATATTATGTTGTAGGGTAGAAATTTCTGTAGATATTTAAGTTCATTTGTTTGAAGATGTGGTTAAGCTCGTATTTCTTAATTTTCCATTTAGTTAATCTGTGTCGTGAGGGTCTTGTTGAGATCACTCACTATGATTGTATTGGGGTTTATTTGATCTTGTTGTGCCCAGCAGTTTGTTTTAAGAAGTTAGGTGGACCTATATTTGGTGTATATATGTTTACACTTGTTATGTTCCTGTTGAATTGTTCCACTAATTAATATTTATACCTTATTTTTCTCTTTGTATCAGCTTTAGCTTGAAGTTTACTTTGAGAATAAAATTACTGCTCCTTCTTGCTTTGAAGACTCTGGCACATGGAATATTTTTCATCCTTTGATTTTTAGTTTATGAATTTCTTTTGTGATTCATGTGCCTTTTGAATGCAACAGAACATTACATTTTGTTTTTTTATTCAGTCTGCCAATCTGTTTTTAATTGGTAAGTTGAGACCATTTACACTGAAAGTTACTGCTGAAAAGTGTATTGGTTTATTACTGCCATTGAATTCTTTGTCATCAACACCATTATTTCCTTTTTGCTTAACATATTCACTACAGGATCATAGTTTATATGACTCACTGCTGAGTGGCACTGATCTGAATTAAGTCTTCCTGCCAACTTGAACAATTAGTGGTAAATGCATGACTGTCTGAAAAGCTGGGAGCCACTGTGGCCACAAAAAAGTCCAATGTGATATGATGCTCTGCACACTGTGCACAGATCAGCCACCTTTATGTATAAAATACTTTAAATTCACAAATGTAAATAAATTTCTTTTAATTTAATGAAATAAATTTGTTGATTATTGTAATACTTTTAATTCATATGAACAGAATTAATACTTATATTTGAGCAAGTAATTCAAATTCAAGCAACTAACTAGATTTGGATCATTTGCAGTCTTTTTATTAATTTTATTATTAAAAAGACCAATAGAAGTGGTTAGATCCATTTGTACCACCAGTGGTAGAAGCTGCCAAGTGGAATAGTCATGCCTTTACCACTGGTGGTCAAGCTAATGGGAATGTGTTAACTGCTTGTCTTGCTTGCTGCATTGATTCCATTTGTCTTGGGTACTTTTTTCTCATTGCTGGGACAAAATACCTGACACCCAAAATGAAGGGAGAAAAGGTTTATTCAATTTACAGTTTGTAGAAGTTTCAGTCCACACTCAGCTGGCTTCAAGGCAAGTTGGCAGATGGCAGAGGAGCAACTAGAGTGAAAAGGGCAAAAGGGAGGAGCATGCCCCTTTCCCTCTCTTATGTTGTATGCACCTGGGATTGGCAGATGCAGCACTCACACTGCCAATCCCAGCACTAGACAATGAATTAATCACAAACTCTATATTCAGCCATCTTTGAATGAGGCTTTGCGGAGACACTCAGACACAAACTATAACATCATCTAACTTTCTGGCTTCATTGTTTCTGTCTACAAAACTTTTCAGAGTGAGGGTTTGGTGTTTATGTGTCTCTTAAGATGTTCTATGTCAGAGAATGTTCTTATTTCTCCATCAATTTTGAAACATAGTTTTGATACCTATATTAGTGGGTAGGAAGATGTTTTCTTTTATGGCTTGAAACATTGCTGCACCAAGATCTCTGGCCTTTAAAATTTGTGTTGAAAATCTTGCTGTAATCCTAATGGGTTTAACTTTAGAAGTGATATATTTTTCTTTTTCTCTGGCAGCTTTTTTACCCCTGTGGCTCAATTTTACTAATAGTTTATTAAAATTACAAGCAACATGACAGCATAAATCCGCTTTCTATTCTCCAATGTGAAAAAATTGATATAATACAGTTCAGATTGAAACTCACATGTGTGTACATGGGAATTTAATATTAGAATATGAAAAACTTCTATTTTCAAAAGAAATGATACAAAATTTCAAAACAAAATAATAGGAGATTAACACTATTGCATACTGTTATCTTCAAAGTAGTTATTCAGACTACAAGATATAGGCGTGAAAAAATGATCTAACAATCGAACAATGAAAGCACAAACTGTTCTTTTTGATGAACTGACAGAGATTAGTAGTATAAATATCTATTTTGTATATATATAAATACGCATATATATGTAATCATTTTCCTTGTTTTTTTCTCCATTTCCCTATTCCAGTTGTGTTTTTCCATTTGAGCAGTTTCTTTTCCTTTCACTTTCACAATATCTATTGTACATCTTAGATCTTATTTACTCTTTCAGTTTTTACAATAGGAAAACAATGTGAAATAATTTTTTTGTCTTTTTGAGACAGGATCTCACTAGGCAGTTCAGGCTGACCTTGAGCTCACTTTGTAGCCCAAGCTGGTCTTGAACTTGCAATTAGTCTTCTGCCCCAGCCCCCTGAGTGCTGGAATTACAAGCATGCACCACCATGTCCAGCAACAATATGATAATTACACATGTGAGTCTGATTTATTTCACTTAAGAGTATGCTCTCCAGTTGCACCCATTTACCTATAAAAGCCTCAAGTTCATCCTTATTCATAGTTGAGTAATACAGCATTGCATACAAATATCATATCTTTTTATCCATTGTGTGGTTGATGGGCTTTTGGGTTGTTTCCAAGATTTAGCTATTATAAATTGTGCTGCTATAAACATAGGTGCACATATATCTCTGTGGCATGATGTTTTCAATACTTCTGGGAAAATACCCAGAAGGAGAATAGCTAGGTTAAATGGGACTTCTAATCCTAGTATTTTGAGGAATCACCACACTGATTTCCACAGTGGTTGCGTCAGTCTATACTCCCACTAACAATGGAGAAATGTTCCTTTTCCCCACAGCCCCACCAACATTTCTTGTTGTTTGATTTCTTGATGACAGCCAATCTTTCTGGAGTGAGATGCAATCTCAGTGTTGCTTTAATTTGCATTTCTTGAATGACAAATGATACTGAGCATTTTTTCAGATATTTGTTTGCAATTGTATTTTGTTATCTAAGAAGTGTGTATTCATCTCTAATGCCCATTTTTGGATTTGGGTCTTTGAATTTTGGGGGCCAGATTTTTAAAAATTGTTTATAAGTTCTAGATAGAAGTCCTTTGAGGAACAGTTGGTTAAGATTTTATCCCAATTCATGAGTTTTCTTTTCACTCTGTTGATGATTTCTTTTGACCTGAAAAAACTTTTTAATAAGATGAGATTCTAGTTGTTGATTCTGTGAGGTATTTCCCATGCAGTATGGCTTTTGTTAATGAGCTGTCTGCCTATCCTTATGTCTTCAAGATTTTTTTTAGTTTTACTTTAAAGAGAATAAAATCAAACAAAACAAAACAGAATAAAACCGACATGAACAGACCAATGAAAATAATACAGGACTTCAAAACTAAATAATAGGAAATCAACAATGTCCACTATAATGTCTTGTTTTCTTCAAAATAGCTGTCCATAACATCAGACATGATAAAATCTAACAAAACTAAACAGAATAAAACCAATCAAAACAAAAGAATGAAAGCATAGAGAATAAAATCAAACAAAATAAAATAGAATTAAACCAATCAAAACAAAACAGTGGAAGTGATGCAAGACTTCAAAAGAGGACAGTAGAAAATCAACAATGACTACTATAATGCCTCTTGTTATTTTCAAAATTGTCTCGCATAGCATCAGACATAACAAAATCAAACAAAACAAAACAGAATGAAACCAATCAAAACAGAACATTGAATAACATGAAACAATAAAACAACAAAATAAAATGGTGAGAACAATATTGGATTTCAAAAACAAAACAGAAGGAAATCCCCCATATTTGCTACATGACACACTATTATTCTCTCAATAGATGCCCAGACCACTGGCCTCAGGCCTGCAAAGTCAACCAAACAACAGAAGCATTAAGTTCTTTTAGTACTTCAGATGCTATTAACTCAGCCTATCCTCCAAATCAGCTGGTTGCTTATGGGGGCTGTGTCCTCGTCTCCCAGCCTGCATGCCGGATGGCCCACAGGAAGGGTGAACTGGCTTCTCATTCTTTTTGTTACTCCTCCCAGGCCCTGTCTTCAAGATTTCTACCTACTTTGTCTTGCAGCAGATTTAGTGTTTATGTTTGAAAATTTAGATCTTTGACCCATTTTGACTTTAGTTTAGTGCATGGTGATAGACATGGGTCTAGTTTTAGTCTTTCACATATGGAAAGTCAGTTTTTCCAGCACCATTTATTAAAGTGACTTTCTGTCTTCCATTGAACATGTTTGGCCAATTTGTTAAAGATAAGGTGGCTGAGGGCTGGGATATAGCTCAGCAGCACAACCACCTACCTGGCAAGCACAAGGTCCTGAGTTTGATTCCTGGTACCAAAAAATAATAATAATAATAAAACAAAAGATAAGGCAGCTGAGTGTGTTTGTAGTTGTGGCTGTATCTTTTAATCTACTCCATTGATCTTTAGGTCTGTTTTTTTGTTTTGGGGGGATTTTTTTTTTTTGCCAATACCAGGCTGATTTTGTTACAGTAGCTTTGTAGTATAATTTCAAGTCAGAGATTGTGATGCCTCCTGCCTTGCCTTTGTTGTCCATGATTGCTTTTCTTATTTTTGGTCTCTTCTGTTTCTAGATGAATTTTAGGAATGTTTTCTCTAGTTCTATGAGGTATGTCAATGACATTTTGATCAAAATTGCATTAAATCTGTACAACAGTCTTGGTAGTATGGCCATTTTCGCAATGTGGGTTCTTCCTATCCTTGAGCAAGGGATATATTTCCATTTTCTGATATTGTTTTCAATCTCCTTTTTCAGTGTAGGGTAATTTTCAGTATATAGATCTTTACTTCCTTTGTTAGATTGGTTCCTAAGTATTTCAATTTTTTACTGCATTTGTAAATGTGTGGTTTCCCTAATTTCTCTCTCAGTGAATTTATTGTTTGTGTACAGGCATGCTATTGATTTTTGAGTGTTGACTTTGTATCCAGCTACACTGCTGAATTTGTTTGTTAGCTCTAGTAGCCTTTTGATGGAGTTTTAGAGTCTTTTATGTAGAGTATCATGTCATCTGAAAATAATGATAATTTAACTTTTTCCTTTCCTGTCCTTATTCCTTTTATTCTCTCTCTTGTTTAATCACTCTGGTTAATGTTTCCAGAACTATATTGAATAGGAGTGGCAGTAACGGTCATCCTTGTCTTGTTCCTGATTTTAGGTTGAAAGCTTTCGGTTTTTGTCCATTTAGTAACATGTTGACTGTTGGTTTATCATATATGGCTTTTATCATATTGAAATAAAGACCATCTACTCCAATTTTCTGTGGGGTTTTTATTATGAGTGTTGGACTTTATTTTTTTTTGTTTAATTTTTTTTACAACTCCTCAACAGAAATATTATCGGTTTACAAAGCAAGATGATAGGAATTTGACAATGGTTGCAGTATTGCATATTGCTACCTTCAACAGGGTTGTTTAGATTAACAGATATAGACATGCAAAATTAATGTAAACATATCAGCATCAACTGTTCCTTTTCAATACCCAATACATTTAGAAATATAATCATTTTAGCCATCCTGTGCATACACATATACAAATTTATGTCTAAGGAAAAAATATTGAAAGCACTAGCAAAAACTAAAACTTCATCTACAAAGAAAAACAATTCATTGTTTTTTAAAGATTTCAAGACCTGTTTTTAAGCAGAAAAAAATGAAATTCAAAAAGCAAAATTGGATCCAAATATCAAATAATAAACATTCTATTTTTCTATTTCTCTAACTGACCCAAGTAATTTTTATATATACATAGGTTTTGTTTGAGATCTTCAAACCAGTGCAACAATATGATAGTCATGTATATGTGACTTATTCAGTTCACTAAGAAGCATATCCTCAGCATTCATCCATTTGAGGGCAAAAATGTCTAGTTTATTATTCTTTATAGCTGAGTAGTATTCCATTACATAAAAATACCACAATTTTTTTATCCATTCCTCAGTTGAGGGACATTTAGACTGCTTCCACGATCTAGCAATTATGAATTGGGCAGCGATGAACACAGATGAATATATATCGCTGTGATGAAATATTTTTAGTTATTTTGGGAAGATACCCAGAAGGGGAATAGCTGGGTCAAATGGGACTTCCGATCTTTGCTTTTTGAGGAATCTCCACACTGACTTCCACAGAGGTTGCACCAGCCTGTATTCTCACCAGCAGTGAAGAAAGGTTCCTTTTCACCCACAGCCCCTCCAGCATTTGTCATTAATTGACTTCATAATACTAGCCATTCTTTCTGGGGTTAGGTGGAATCTGAGTGATACTTTCATTTGCATCTTTTGAATGGCCAATGCTGTTGAACATTTTTTCGTGTATTTATTTGCTGTTTGTACTTCTTCATCTGAGAAGTGTATGTTCATCTGAAATGCCCATTTTTGAATTGGGTCTTTAAATCTTGGAGGACTGATTTTTTTTAAGTTCTTTATAGGTTTTCAATATTAATCCTTTATCCGAGGGACAGCTGACAAACAATTTCTCCCAAATTGTGGGTAGTCTGCTCACACTGTTGGTGGTTTCTCTTGCTGTGCAAAAACTTTTCAATATGATGAGATCCTGTTTGTTAATTCTTTGCATTAATTCCTGTGCAGTCTGGCTTTTATTCATAAAGTCTTTGCCTACACGGATGTCTTCAAAAGTCTTACCTACTTTATTGTCCAGCATATTTAATGTTTCTGTTTTATTTATTATTATTATTATTCTTTCTTTTTTTTTTCTGCACTGGGGATCGAACTCACAGCCTCACACCTGCCAGACAGGCACTTAAGCAACTGAACCAAACTCCCAGCCCTAGTTTTTTGAGGCAGGGTTGCACTATGTAGCTCAGGCCGGCCTTGCACTCACGTTGTAGCCCAAGCCGGCCTCAAACTCACAACGCTCCACCTACCTCAGCCTCCCGAGTGCTGGGATTAAAGGCATGTGCCACCATGCCCAGCTTTAATGTTTCTGTTTTAATGTTAAGATATTTAATCCATTTAGATTTTAACTTAGTACATGGTGAAAGATATGGGTCTAATCTTAATCTTCAGCCTGTGGAAAGCCAGTTTTTCCAACACCATTTATTTAAAAAGCTATCTTTTGTCCAATGAATGTATTTAGCACCTTTATCAAGAATAAGATAGGTTAGTGTGTCTGGAGTTGTTTCTGAATCTTCTAATCTATTCCACAGATCCTCAGATCTGTTTTATTGCCAGTACCACACTGTTTTTATTATGATAGCTTTATAGTATAATTTCAGGTAAGGTTAACCCTAACCCCTGTCTTGTCTTTGTTGCCGAGGATCGCCCTTGCTATTCTAGGTCTCTTCTTGTTCCAAATGAATTTTAGAATTGTTTTCTCTAATTCTGTAAGATATGTTACTGGCAATTTGATTGGGATTGCATTAAATCTGTATAACAGTTTTGGAAGTATGGCCATTTTAACTATATTGATTCTTCCTACCCAAGAGCATGGGATACCTCTCTATCTTCTAATATCCTCCTCAATCTCCTTTTTTAGAGTACTGTAGTTTTCAGTATAGAGATCTTTTACATCTTTTGTTAAATCAATTCTTAAATATTTCATTTTTTTAGATGCTATTGTAAAAGGTATTGTTTCCTTAATTTTTCTCTCAGTGCGATTCTTATTCGTGTACAAAAATGCTATTGATTTTTAGGTACCTTGACCTTGTAACCAGCTATGCTGCTAAATGTACTTATTAAGTATAGAAGTCTCTTGATGGAGTTCTTAGGATTCTCTAGGCAGAGTATCATGTCATCTGCAAATAATGCTAGCTTAACTTCTTCCTTTCCTATATTTATTCCTTTTATTTCTTTCCCTTGTCTGATTGCTCTAGCTAAAGTTTCCAGAACTATGTTGAATAAAAGTGGAGAGAGTGGACATCCTTGTCTTGTTCCTTATTTTAGAGTGAAAGCTTTCAGTTTTTGTCCATTTTGTATGATGTTAGCTATCGGTTTGTCATAGATAGCTTTTATCAGATCAAGATAAAGACCATCTATTCCAATTTTCTGTAGAGTTTTTATCATGAATGGGTGCTGGACTTTATCAAAAGCTTTTTCTGCATCTATTGAAATAATCGCATTATTTTTATCCTTGGCTGTGTTAATATGATGTATTACATTTATGGATTTACATATGTTGAACCATCCCTGCATCCCTGGGATGAATCCCACTTGATCATGGTATACAATCTTTTTAATGATTTGCTGCAGTCTATTTGCCAGTATCCTATTAAGAATTTTTGCATCAATGTTCATTAGGGAGATTAGCCTGCAATTCTCTTTCTTAGTTGGATCCTTCTCTGATTTTGGAATGAGAGTAATGCTTGCTTCCAAAAATAAATTTGGGAGTATTGTTTCCGTTTCAACTTCATTAAAGAGTTTGAAAAGTAGTGGTGTTAGATCTTCACTAAATTTCTTGTAGAATTCAGCAGTAAATCCATCAGGGCCAGGGCTCTTCTTTGTTGATAATTTTTGAATTACATCTTTAATTTCATTCATTGATATTGGGTTATTAAGGATTTTCGTATCGTTCTGATTGAGCTTTGGCAATTCACATGTATCTAAGAATCTGTCCATTTTTCCTATGTTTTCCATCTTATTAGAATACAAGTTTTCAAAGTAAGTATAAATAATTTTCTGGATTTCGACTGAGTCGTTGTGATTTCACCCTTTTTATTCCTAGTTGCATGGATTTGAGTCCTTTCTTCCATTTTTTTGATAAGGTTGGCTAAGGGTTTATCAATTTTATTTAATCTTTCAAAGAACCAACTCTTCAATTCATTGATTCCTTGTATTTTTTTAGTCTCCAGTGTGTTAATTTCTGCTCTGATCCTTATAATTTCCTCCCTTGTATGAGCTTTTAGTTTAGTCTGCTCTTCTTTTTCTAAAAGTTTGAGATTCAACATTAAGTTATTAATATGAGCTTGTTCTGTTTTCCTGATATGGGTATTTACTGCCATAAATTTCCCTCTTAACACTGCTTTAGTTGTGTCCCACAAGTTCCAGTATGTTGTATTGTCATTGTTGTTCAACTGTAAAAACTGTCTAATTTCTTCTTTAATCTCATCTGTGACCCACTAATCATTCAGTAGTGTGCTATTTAATTTCCATGTGTTAATAAAGTTCTTGTAGTTTCCTTTAGCATGGATTTCCAATTTCAATGCACTGTGGTCTGATAGTGTGCATGGGATAATTTCAATTCCTTTACATTTGCTTAAGCCTGTTCTATGAACCAGTATATGGTCTATTTTGAAGAATGTCCCATGTGCAGCTGAAAAGAATGTGTATTCTGATGTTGTAGGGTGGAAGACTCTATAGATATCTACTAAGTCCATTTGCTTAAAAGTTTGATTTAATTCTAATACTTCATTGCTGAGTTTTTGTTTAGTTGACCTGTCTTTTTGTGATAGCGGGATATTGAGGTCTCCCAAAACAATTGTATTAAAGCTTATTTGATTTTTCATGTCCATTAATAATTGTTTTATATAACTGGGTGCACTAGCATTTGTTACATATATATTTATGGTTGTTATCTCTTCCTCTTGGATTGTTCCCTTTACCATGACATAATGACCTTCTTTGTCTCTCTTAATCAGTCTTGGCTTAAAATTAACTTTGTATGCAAATAGAATAGCTATCACTGCTTTTTTCTGGACTCCTGTTGCATGGAGTATTGTTTTCCATCCTTTGACTTTTAGTCTATGGGTATCTTTTTGAATTAAATGCATTTCTTGTATACAGCATATTGTTGGATCTTGCTTCTTGATCCATTCTGCCAGTCTATGTCTTTTGACTGGTGAATTGAGACCATTAACATTGATGGTTAAAACAGGTATGTGTTGGCTTAGCTTTATCATGTTGCTTTCTATTATTGGCTCCCTCCTTTTTTTCCCTCTAATTATTTGCCTTTCCTGGTGAATTCCTTCTATTAGAGTTCACGGAGCTTTAATACTTATCATCCCTTTCTAATATGTCCTTCAAAACGTTTTGGAGTGCTGATTTAGTGGTCGTGAATTTCCTCAAATGTTCTGTATCATGGAAGTATTTCATTTCTCCCTCCAGTCTGAAAGATAGCTTTGCAGGATACATCAATCTGGGTTGAAAGTTGTTTCCTTTTAAGATTTGGAGTACTTCACTCCAAGCTCTGCTTGACTTGAGAGTTTGTGCTGAGAAGTCCGTTGTGAGTCTGATGGACTTTCCTTTATAGGTGATTTGTTTCTTTTCCCTAACAGCTTTTAAAATTTTATTCTTGTGCTGAATTTCTGGAATCTTGGCTATGATATGCCTGGAAGTAGATTTTGTTAATCATTGCTAATTGGGGTTCTATATGCCTCACTTATTTGTATGTCAAATTCTTTTTCTGTACCATGGAAATTTTCTGACACGATGTCTGTAAGGATGTTTTTAATGTCATTTGTAGTATCTCCTGCTTGTTCACTGACTCCAATTAATCTTGTTATTTTTCTTTGTCTCATCAAGCAGCTTCTAGATTTATTTCTCAAGTTCCCTTGCTAGGTTTGAGAAATCTTTCTTTTCCTGGTCACTAACTGCAAGCCTGTATTCAATATCTGAGATCCTATTCTCACATTGGTCTAATCTACTTTGAATACTTTCAATGGAGTTTCTATTCTCCTGAATATCTGCTTGAATCTGCTTTATGGAATCCATTTGCTTCCTGTGTTGTACTTCTATAATTTGCTTAAGCTCATTTATTAATTTTTTTTTTTTTTACTGTGTCTGCTCTAACGTCACTAAGTATAGTATGTATTTCGGTAATCTCTGTGGTTATTTGAGAGATTATTTCTGATTTCATTTTTTCCAAAGCCTCATTCAATTGCTTTATTACCACTTCAGAAAGGCCTGGTGGGTGACTTTCAGATTTTCCAGCCTCACTGCACCCTGAGTTTGCTTTTGGAGAACTGGTTGTCTGAGGTTGCAACCTGTTTAAGTGGCTTCTCATTTCTTTTCTTTTTTAGTTTAATTCCTAGAGAGATACCTGTTAGCTGCCTGCATTTGGAATAGTTTAATGGTGGTATTAAGGACTACCAGGTGATAAGCACTTCCCAGAGATCTCTTCCAGGTATAGCTGGTTCCTGGGCTCTGAGTCTACTGGAAAATCCCACCTCCTCAGTTTGTCAGAGATGAGAAACCACTGCTCACCTAGCCCAGACCCTGATTCCCTGGCACTGTACCTCTGCTTTCTCCGTGACCCCCAGTCAATCTCAGTCCTGGACCATCAGGCCCAACAGTTATCCAGATCAATTGAGTTAATTCAGGCTGCAGTAGCACCCACAGCACCAGTGTCAACAAAACAGTAAACTGAGCAAACCCCTGATTTGCAATCCCCAACCATATAAACTAAATTTGTAACCATACATCAGAATGCAAAGCAATCATATACAGTACATAGGTTCACAGAATGTAAATTCTGCCCCCAATGGTCAGGACCCAAAATGAATTCAAAAGAATGCAAAGAGGTGAAAAAAGAGAAAGAGACTGTAAGTAGGTTGGAGGGCAAAAATGGGTCCCACCAACTTAGGGAAGTTGCTGTAGAGAACTGAGGAAAAGAGAGAGCCAAAAGAAAAAGAAAAAAAAAAGTCCACTTCTAGGGTTCTCTCAGGATTCACTGGTAGTCTGTGGAGACAGTAATCCAAATCATGGGACTGTATCCCCACAAGCCAGCAACTGTTCATGGACAGAGTAGTAGACAACCTTAGCAGACCTGCCCTGAGACTAGCCTCCTTGGGCTCGCAGCCATCCAAGCAGCCTCCATGGGTCTGCACCCAGCTAGAGCCACTCAGGGGAGCCGAGAAAAGTTTTAGCCCCAAGCTTATCTGGCCAGACTCTAGAATGGTTCCCAGAAAATGGCTCTCTCCTGCGGGAGGACCAAGCCCTCCACACTCACTGCCAGCCAGCACAGTCCTCCACATCCACCACTCTCCTCCACCAATGAATTGCTCCACAGAGACCCTGGGGTCATCAGCCACTGCCAACACTGCAACAATATGCCCCTGGGCTCTGACAGTTTTCTTCACACAGTAAGTCCACCCGGGCTCTGACAAGTCCACTCATGCAGTGAATCTGGCTCTCAGTGAAGGCACCACCAGCTACCATCCTCTTCTTACTTGGATTTTGTGAGGAGCCATTTTTGGAGGTGTGCCCTGCCGCAAGGCCTAGATGGAAGAGCAGAAGCCTGAGCAGATTACCCCGCCCGTCGAGTAGGCCAAGATGGCCCCAGTTTCTGGCTTCCTGGATGACCGCTTTGTAGTAAACAACCCCGCTGCGAACTATGCTTACCTGGCTACCAATGACGCTAGCCAATGAGAAAGCACCCCCGTCTGCTTTGTGATTGGACATCAGGACAGTATATATGATAGTTCCCACCCGGGGAGGGAGGAGAAGCACGGAAGGAGCCATCTCGGACGGACGCATGTGAGGCTTCTCGGGGCGTATCTCACCGGGGACGATTAAAAGCTTGCCTACCACTGCTACTGTGTTGTGTGTCTTCCTGCCGGCCAGGACAGGCGCGCGACAACTGGTGGCCCGTACGGGGACTTGATCAACCCTCGTATCGTGGCGTGGTGGGCGGCATCGAGCCCCGACTTCAGGTACGTTCTAGCAGGTGAGGAACTGGGCTCGCCTGGGACCCTGGGTGGACGCACCTTCAGGGTAGAATCTTAGCACCTAAATAAGATCAAGAGAGGGCGGGTTACCTTGGGGAAGTCTCAGTATGGGAAATTCAGAGAGCGCCCCGATTGCATGTTCACTACGCGCACTGCTTAAGTCGAAGGACATTACAATAGGCAGAAAGACTATTGAAGACTTTCTCAAACATGTTGATGATATCGCCCCTTGGTTCTGGCGGACAGGATCGCTTACCCTCCCATCTTGGGAGAAGCTGGGGAGAGACATTGCCTTTGCAGAGCACAGAGGGGCTATTGACCCAGCTGTCCGTCCCAT
>RJWM01021370.1:0-27586 GCA_004363535.1 Dasyprocta punctata
AAAAAATCAAATATAAACAACATACTATCTAGGGCTACCTATATTTCTGGTGAACTGATAAAAGAAAGCAAGTGAACATGTGAAATCTTAGCCAATGGTTAATCAGAACAGGAAGAGAGGTCTGAAGGAAACTACAGAGGGTTTGAAAGCAGTGGATTTTATATTGATGTTAATTGTATAGTAATATCCCTTAAATTATAATATATGTTATATGTACTCTTTGCATAGGTTTCCCAGTTTAAAAAAATCAAAAGGAAATTTTTAATACAACTAAAGTTGCTTTGAATATTTTGGGAAAGGATAGATTATAAGTGTACACTTATACCAACTCTCTGGGAATTTACACTATTCACTCACAAGTAGACATTGTAAAAATACTTCCTGAATTAGATACAAAATCTCCATTCATCATTCTCTGAAAAGTTCATGAATAATCAAAAATTGTCCATAATTCCCTGCTGTGCCTTCTTCACTGGCTGGAACTCCTGAAGTCTTCTCAACCTGCTAGGTCACCTTGTCCCAGAGGCAGCTATCTGAGTAGTAGGGTAACTTTTAATAATAGTAATACAGACTTTCATGCTAAACTACACTTCTTCCTATTTAAAATAACCCAACTATAATAGAAAGTGATTCATATTTATATGAGGAAAGTGTAATATGGCATTACTTTGATAGTTCTTATGAGTTTATTGACTAATAAATATCAGTATTTATATCTATTGTGATTGTATCTTCCAAAGAATTTTTACTACCTGAAAATGAAGTATATGGAGAAGACATGTAATGTATAGTTATTTCTTCATGTTTTTTCTTCTATTGAAATCCTGAGAACATATATTAAAGATGCCCTTTTTCTGAAAGTCATAATCTTGATAGAGTACATATATGGCACTGATGTGAGAATTTTATAGATTTATAAATATTTTATAGACTTAAATGTTAAAATTTCAAGCTATATTTTATCCTGTTCATGTCAGAAGTTCTAAAAACCATAATTTTAAAACTTCTACAAGTCAAGACTAGACTTTCTGTCACATTGAAATATTGTAGTAAATAAAGTCAAAATACAGAATAGCTTTTTCCCCTTTTCAACTGATGCTAAAAGACATTACTGCTTTCTCTCAGGATTATTTTAGTGTCTTAATTACAGTAAATTAGAATAATTAGAGAGAAATTATATGAGCCCTGCATTCCCTAAAGCCTTTATCCTGCCTTTTAGTCAGATAATGAATGTTAATATAAATAATTGATACATTTTGAGTGCATCTAAGTCTTCACACCTTACATTTTCTTTTAATTTTGCTTCAGATAGAAGATAAATTATTTCTGGCATAATTTTCTTGCTCTAAAGAGTACCAATTAAGCTTTTGGTGAAACTTATTACAAATAACACAAAGTAATTTCATAGTAATAGAGATACATATGCATTTCTTTTTGTTTTACTATCATGGACTCAAATAAGCACAATCTTTCCAACAAATGGAGCAAAGGTTTTCTTTCTGCTTGTTTTTGTGACTTTGACAGACATTCAGGAGGTTTCTACAAAGTGCGTTTTGTTACACTTTAAGCATGACTGGTGGTGGCGAACCTACGACAGCTGGGCTCCAGTGGGTTATTCGCATGATTGTGGTGAATTTCTAAAATGTTCACCATCACTGGTATAGCAAACATAACAATTTTAACTACATTCAAACAGATGAATTCATGAGGACTGACTATTCAGTATTTAATACTGTCTAGTGTACTGTACAAAATGTATACTGACCACTGTATAATATTTATCAGGATATAACCTGAATACCACGTGCTCATTCTGGCAACATAGTGGATTTTTGTACATATGATATTGCCTTTGGTTTTGTAAAGTTTATAAGAATTTGTAGGTATGATGCACCTTACCAAAGTGAAATGAGATGAAATAATAAAATGTGATAAAGGAACTACTCCTGTCTGAGAAATCAGAGGAGATGTTACTGGGGCTGCAATAACTGAGGCACAGGCCAACAGAAACGTGGACTAATGTGGCAGAAGAGGCTTTCCAATAGAGAGAACAATGTGTGCAAATGTGTGAAGCAGATAGATAATGCATTTGACTCCAGGGATGGAGAGAACTCTGATGTGACTGGAATACAGACAGCATGTGTAGAGTGCAATTAGTCTATTGCAATTTTGCAGAGACCATGTTGTACCTGTCAGAAAAAAATGGTAATTCTCAAGGAAGTTAACAAAGGTTCAAGTGAAACTAAACTTGAAGTTTTGTGCCTAGCATCATTTTGCATCCAGAAACCTTAGTTTTGGGGGAAATAATGCTGGAAAATACCTTTATACATAATAACTGACATATTGATTATACTGTCCATCTTCTTTCACATGCAGATCCCGAAGTAATAAAACAAGTGTTCAAATATCACTTTATATTTGTGCATGGCAGTTGGTCATTGGGTATTTGTTTCTCCTGGCTAAAACTAACTTTCATCTGTAAACCTGTCACAAATGTATTCACCCCCAGAGAGTTGTTGGAAAAACTGAATAAACAAATGATGAAAAGGACCCAACCCACAGTGAATGTGACAGAGTATGTTATGACCTGAGTAAATGCTGTTCCCATCTAGCCTCGCCCACACTCGTCCTGCATGTGTAAGATGCCAGAGGTATAAGACCATGATGACTTATCCTCATTTCTAGTCAGACTCAAGCAGATTCTAGAGCAAACATTCAGCCCTTTCTACTACTTTAGACTCTTCTTAAAGCACTTGAAGCATCAGACTTTCTTGTTCCTAACAGCAAGTCACTGTATTCTGCCATCCCTGCCACTGAATCGCATCTGTCCTCTGCTATCAGCAAATGAAAATATAAGGAAAATGCACAGTATGTATTTCAGCCCTTTCTTTTTGTTCTGACTTTATAGTTAAATATTTTAAGAGCAAATATAGAACACTATTAATAATTATTCCAGGACAAGAGGGAAAATTAAAATATATGGTTGCCTAGCTACAATACACATCATTGATTTAAAAAAATGATGTTAAGACACATCCCATACAAGTCAACTGTGATCAGAAAGAGGGAGATGCAATTATTAAAATGCTAGTGAATTCTTGTCTTCCAAGTTGTTGTAGGTACTATTAATAATTTGGGAAAAGAGAAGTTAAAGAATACCATACAGGCACAAATATAAAAATAATTTTTTCTAGTCTTATACTTCTATCAGACAAATCTAAAACAATAAAATTTTAAATTGGTATTAGTGGGAAATACAAACCCTATGATTCAATTGATTAGATCCTAAAGACAGTTATTAGTTAATATTGTCATGATTTCTGCTCTGTTAATAGTATTTATACACAGAACATCCACTTTGGACTTACCTGTGAGGTACTTGTTTCTATAAAATATAGAATGAATTTTGGTATTTCATACTCTTTTTAAATTATAGAGTTAAGTAGCAATTTCTTCTTGCCAAAATAAATAAATGCTTAATAGGCAGTATCAGGAACTACATTAAGTATCAGATGAAGATCCAGACTATGTCCCGCAGAACTCTGTTTTTGGAGGGGGCATGCACAAAAGTGGTTGGCTTATTAAATTGTACTGTGATAACTACTATGATCAAGAAAATGCCCATTTTTGGATTGGGCCTTTAAATCTTGGGGGTCTGATTTTTTCAGTTCTTTATATGTTCTAGACATTAGCTGTTTGTCTGATAAATGGCTGGCAAGAAAGTTTTCCCACAGAGTGGGTTGTCTCTTCACTCTGTTGGTGATTTCATCTGCTGCACAAAAGATTTTTAATAAGATAGGACCCAAGTTGTTGATTCTATGTAATATTTACATGAGATTGGGGTTTTGTCCATGAAGTCTTTGCCTACACCTATGTCTTCAATGGTCTACCTATTCTATCTTTCAGCAGATTTAAGTCTCTGTTCTAATATTTGGATTTTTGATTCATTTCAATCTTAGTTTGGTGGACAGTGAAAGACATGGGTCTAGTATTAGTCTTCAGCATGTGGAAAGCCAATTTTTCAGCACCATTTATTACAGAAGCTATCTTCCTTCCAGTGAATATGTTTGGACACTTTGTCAAAGATACAGTGGCTGAGTGTGTTTGGAGTTGTTTCTGCACCTTCTAGTCTGTCCCATTAATCCTTGGGTCTGTTTTGCTTTGTTTTGTTTTGGTTTTGGTTTTTTGCCAGTACCATGCTATTTTTATCACAGTAGCTTTGTAGTATAATTTCAAGTCAGGGATTGTGATGCTCCCTGCCTTGTCTTTGTTGCCCAACATTGTTTTTGGTAGTCCAATACCAAAGGACTGGGTGCTTGGCCAAATAGATAGCAACTTTTCAACCTTAATAAATTGGGAAGGTAAGCTCTTGGGGCAGACTCAAAGGCCAAGTGCCAGCTACACCTAGATAGAAGACGTCTTCTGAGGAATAGTCATTTCCTAAGGAAGTCTCAATACTAGTGATAAATCTACCTACTATAAGCAATTTACAAGCATCAACACAGAAAACAAATTAAACTTTAAAATAAAGAAAATGACAAGATGAAGAAGCAAAATGAAACCACAGACCTTCAGCCCATCCAGAAGAAGTCTAAGGGACCCTGAGGTGGAGGAAATCAAAAGCTGGCCACTCAAATTTTCTGAAATGATAGCAGCAGAAATTAAAAAAAATAAATAGATGAATTATGCTGTTCTGTAGGGAAGATTCTGGTTAGAGCTGATAGAAATCCTACCAGTAAAGACCAGGATCAGGATGTTTCTGATGGGAAATAAGACTAAATTGGCTGCTGAACCCAGACAATGTGTGTTATGGCTTGGTAGAAAGTTTGTCTGCATCTTGCTTGTGTCCAGAGACTTTGCCTGAGACTGAGATAAAGAGCCATGGATTAATGAATCTGACAGAAGAAATTTCAAGGCAATTGAATGTTGAGGCTGTGGCATGGCTATTGCTGGGGGATTTTAGCCACATTTATGTTGAGAATCCAGAACAAAGAACCCAGCAGAATGATTTAAAATGTTGTGAGTTTGGCAAGAAAGGAAGCTCCGGTAAAGTTGTGGACTGCAAAGGTACAGCAGAGGAAATCTTGATAGTTGAGAAGGGACAGGAGAATAGAAAAGATAGCTATCACAAGAAGCAGCAATACTCCACCATTTGCAGTCTCAAAATTATGAAAGAGAAAGACTTTGCTTTGAAGAGAAAACTGCACAGTGCCATGTTCCACAATGGCAGTGGCAGCCACACCAGGTTTCAGAATGGTGGCAGCATAAAGAATTTGTTCCTCAGAATTGGATTCAGAGTGCTCAGCAATCCAGGTACTCAACCCCTATGACAAGAGAAAGGAAAGTCTGGCTACTGCTCCAACTGGCAGCAGACCTTGACAGTATCCACGTGGCGCTGGTTTTAGGTGCATACAAAATGCAAGAGTCATGGGATTAAGAAAACTTCCACCTCGATTTCAGAAGGCCTGGGAGGTCAGGCAGTGTGCCCCTGAGAGGGCAATGTGGGAAGCTGTTAATATGAAGCCAAAGGTGCAGTGGAGACCCCAAAAGTTGGAAAAGTCAGGAATGTGGATCATTGGAGGAAAGCTGTGAGGGAACAAAGCCAGTCCAAGAGAGATGCCCTGGGAGCTATAACCAACAGAAGTGCCACAGGGATGGATTCATCCAATTGCTTTGAAGCTCCCAATTTGCCACAGGATGTGTCAGATGGCACATGTGGAACTACAGAATTTAAGATTTCCCCTGCAGGATCTTGGACTTGCTTTGGCCCCAACCCTTTTTATCCCTCTGTTTGTAACTTCTGGAATGGAAATGTCTATCTTGAGCCATTTAATGTTGCAAGTGTTTAACTTTTCATTTGTACCAAGGCTTGCTGTTAAGAGTTTGCCTTATATCTCAGAGGAGATTTGGGACTTGGACTTTTCAATAATGCTGAAACTGTTAGGACTTTGTCAACTGTTGGATATGGACTAAATGCCTTTTGCATAAAAAATAAATATACGGATCTTGGGAAGTCAGGGACAGAATGCTATGGTTTCTGTCTGGATGTCTCCCCCAAGCCTCATGTGGTCATGGGGAGCAGGTTTTTATGGAGGTGGCTGAATCTAGAGTTTGTGATTGATTCATTGTCTAGTGCTGGGATTGCAGTGTGAGTGCTGCACCCACCCTGGGCCACATAGCCGGCATACAATATAAGGGAGAGACAGAGGCCTGCTCCTCCCTTTTACAGCCTTCTGTTCTTGTTGTTTTTGATATCTTCTGCCACCGTGAACTGTTGGTCCTCTGACTTGCCACTGTGCATTGGAGCCAGTTGAATATGGACTAAAACCTCCACAAATGTGAGCTAAATAAAGCTTTTCTTTCTTAATTTTTTATGTTGGGCATTTTGTCTCAGCAATGAGAGAAAAATAACTAGGACATTCATTTTTAAATTTTAGCTACATCAATGTTCAATAAACTCCTGCCATGATAAAAAACCATCCTTGTTTGTTGGGAAAATAATTAAAGATCTTTAAATGTCAATTATATATCAATGATTTGATCACAGACCTGTGAAGTCACAACATAAGACATATTCCACCAAAGACCTGTGAAGACACAAAATAAGACAGCACCTTATGTTTCCGGGAACTAGTTCCAACATTCTGTGAATTTCCTATGCAACATTTGAGGTAAAAATCTTTTGCAAGATAGCTATTAAAAGTCAGCTCAAACATAAATGCATGCAATCCATCTTTCAAATATAATCTAACAAAATATAGGTGAACCTTATATTTAAAAGTGAAGAAGAAACTAAGCAATTCTGCCTTTATTATAAAATAAAAATAACATGTCTCATTCCATGTATTTTGCATGGAATGAGACTACATCTGTAGTCATTTTTGACCTTTTAGATATCAAGGTTCATAATATCTGAACTATTTTTCTTCAAATAATCAAACACTGTATTCTGATTTAAACTGTATAATGAGTGGTTAAGCTTCAGATTTTATTTTCAATTTGATTATATATTTTAATATAATTTCCTCTTATCCTCTAAGGCATTTCATATATATTATTTAGAGGTAAAACCAGAGGCAGATATTTCCATTATGAATCTTCAGTTTCAACTTGACATTCCTTTTGAGAATATTATAGATAAATTGTTTTACCTTTTTATCTCTGATCTAATGAGTTTAAAAATAATTATTTGAAACATAGGAGACATGTAAAATAAGCCCATTGCACAACCACTACCAAAATCAAGATGTATAACACACTATCACCAAAGAGGCCCGCCATTCTTAGCATGCAACTCATTAGGGGTCCCATATAGAGTAACCATTGTCCAACATCATAGATTGATTTTCACTACTTTTAAATCCCTTACAAATAAAATTGTACAATAGATATTTATTGGCTTTCATTCCTCAACTTCAGTAATGTTTATATACATACAAATAATTCATTTGCTCTTAGTGCTGTTTTTCCATTTTATAAATGTGCTAACATTTATTTAGCCTTTTATTTTCCCATTAAATAACTTTTTGGAGTTTCTACTTTCAATTACAATTTGGTGTATATGAATATGATTCATTCTTCTTGAGTATCTAACTAGAAATCAAATTGTTGAGTTAAATAGTAAAAATATGCAGTTTTGTTACATAATATGAACAGTTTTCCAAAGTAGTTTTGTCATTTTCAAAAGATGTGAATGAGAGTGCTAAGGGCTCCACCTCCTCAGCAACTCAACATTAATAGTCTTTCATTTTAGCCATTCTAGTGCATGTAATAGTATTTTACTTTTATATTGAATTTTTATTTTAAGTAAGATTGAGCACATTGCTGCTTGTTTACTGACAATTTAGACACCTGTCAATGTGTCAGAGAGACAGTGCATTTTTTAATGAGCTGTCTTTTTACATTGATTCATAGGAGTTCTTTAAATATTCTGGACACAAAACATTTTCCAGGTATTTGTGTTGCAAATGTCTTTTCCCTGTCTATGATAAGTATTTTCATTTTCTGAATATAGTGCTTGAATGAACTTTATCTTACTTGAGATGAAGTCTGATATTTGAATGTTTCCTCTATAATTAGTATTGTGTACATTAAACAGTTTTTGCCTACCACAAAATTATCAATAGTCTGTCATCTCCTGTGCTATTGTTATTATTTTTTCTTGACATGGATATTAAACACATCAGCACAATTTAATGAAAATGACGTCCTTTTCCCACCAAGCTGCAATGATATTTTTGAAATATATCAATGGTTATATATGCATGAATCTATTTCTAGACTCTTTATCCTATTCTTTTGGTCCCTTTGCCTAGCTTTGTCCCATAACACATTGTCTTATCTACTGCAACTTTACAATACTTGGTTTCGGTAGAGTAAGTCTTCCAGATGTTTTACTACTTTTAATGTTTGGCTACTTTTTAGTCTTTTGAGAATCCGATCTTGAAATTCATACAGAAATAAAATTTACATGTGAAATATCACCCTTAATGATAAAATATTGAAACTTTCTTCCAAGACAAGGAACCAAGCAAGAATGTCTGCTAGCACTATACCTTAATGTTGCACCAATGGCAAGAAAAATAAATACACAATTTAATGATTGAGGAAATAAATAAGACTGTTAAGATTTTCAGTTAACATGATTTTATATGTAGAAAGTATCTTTTAAAACTATAGACAACTATTATCTTTCAGTAAAAATTTTGCAAATGTACCTAGGGATATCTTTCCCTCTCTGTAGTTCATTATGAATGATATGGTTTAAATCAAATATCTGAGAACACTGTATTTAATTTCTGTTACCAATTTGTGACCTAACTCCTCTCTAGTCAGAGAATATCTTTGCTAAGATTTCTAATTAGTCAAGATTTGTTGTGATTTTTTTATGAGCTGGTATGCAATTTTAGAAAATTTTTCACGTGTATTTCAAAACTGTGACTTTGGAAGTTGCATAGCATTCATGAATTTCAGTACCTCATATTTGTTAATTATTTGGTTCACATATTTTGTAACTTTCCTGAACTTGATCCATTTGTTTCATCCATTACTGACAGACATGGAACATATCTTCTTCTAAGATTGTGGATTTTAACATTTCTCTTTTAATTTTTGTCAGTGTTTGCTTTATATATGTTGAAGCTATATAATTAGTTGAACACAAATTTCAACTATTTATATCTTCCATATGAAATGACCCATATGTTTTGCAATGAATGCTCTTATTTTGTGTAATGTTCCTTGGAATTCTACTGACTGCTATTAATCTAGCCTCATGAACATTTTGTTTTGTTGTGGAGGAGCAGGGAGGAGTCTGAACACAAAGAATTTGCACTGTGCATAACAAATTCTTGAAACTTTTCATTTTCATGTTTACTGTTTGCTCATGTTTAAATTGTATGTAGTGTAAACAGAATTATAGTTATTTTGCCATGCACTGATAATATTTGCTTTTCAATTTGAATAGTTTGCTTATGTTTAGTTTATCAATGTATTTGGGTTTAATTTTTTGTTTTTTTGTTTTATGTTAGAATAAAACAAAGCAAAACAGAACAAAGCAGATCAGAGCAGAACAATGCAAGCAATGCAGGACTTCAAAACAAGACAACAGGAAATCAACAGCGGCTACCATAATGTCTCGTTTTCTTTGAAGTAGTTGTCCATACATTCATACACAATAAATTCAAACAAAGCAAAATAACATAAAAACCAATCAAAACAAAAGAATGAAAGTGTTATGGGCCTTCAAAACCAAACAACAGGAAATCAACAATGGCTACCGTAATATCTCTTTGTTCTCTTCAAAATAGCTGTCCATACCTTCACACATATTGAAAACAAATAATAGAAAACAGACTAGAACCAATCAAAACAAAGAATAAAAGCATTATAGGACTTCAAAACAAGATTGCATTTGGGTTTAAATTTATCATGTTGTAGTTAATATATAGGGTCTTTCTTTTTTCTCTTATTTTTGAAAACACAAAATTTTATAGTTCTGCTTCCTCTTTTATTAACTTTCTTATTAGTCTGTTAATAATGCCTTTGAGATTAAAATGGAATTCCTTTACTTAAAATGGTGTAGTATATATTTGTACTTATAACACTTACCTGATAATGTTATGATCTTAAAACAATAAATCTGTGTCTAGCATTATTATTGTCCTATATTTTAATTAAATAATTAACCATTTGTCAAGTAATTCATGATATACATAATATAGATGTTAAACACAACATGACATCATTTTTAATATTCTGCATGGAAAATATTCATTTAGATTTACCTACATACTTGCCCTAAAGCATTTCATAGATTTCTATCTCTTGCGCATTCTTGAATTTTACATATTTTTCATCCCCCAAGACAGTGGGGGGGCTCTACATGGTGTCTCAATCTCTTGCCTGGGTTTTTCATTTATACCCTAGGCTTGCTTCACACAGTTTACCAAATGCTTTCAAGGTAAGAAACAACACTGTGCTCCTTTTCTCTCTGGAATCTCTGTTTGTGTGCAATAATAACCAAAATCTCTCATTTTGTCTTCCCAGCCCCATAAGACCATCAAAAGCTCTACTTTGCCACCATTCTCTGCTTGCCTTCCTACTGGAAGTCTCAGTCTCTTGTTCTCACACTTTTAAAATCAAGACATCATAGAATGTCAATCGCACATCCTACAGTTGCTTTTCTCTAATATTTTGGTGTTTTTATATCTCAATACTCCCTTTAAAATTTTTCACACAGTTTAACTCATTTTATCCCAAAAGGATGATGGGACAGGCTGCAAGCTACTAAATTACACTGCAAAGTGGTAATATCCTTGATTTCTTGTTTGAGTTTTTAACAGAATTCTTCAAATTTCTTGGAAGAAATGATAAGAGCATGAGATATTTTTTCAAAATATGTTAAATTATATTTATGTAAACTTTATGTTATAAAATTTAGTCAATAGAGTAATGTAATGGGACAATTTATTGTTGGTACTTTTTTATTTGTAACTATTAAATAAAAATAAATTTTGAGACATCATGTACCTTGCTGTGGTTCATTTTACTGAACCACAGTTCATTTTACTGAAGAAACTGAAGCCTAAATAAGTTAAGAATTTTGTCTGTCAGTCATGTAAATACCTTTTAGCGGCTCCAGGACTGGAGCATAGGTCCTTAGATCCCTTTCTACTTGACTTAGACTTCTTGATGAAAGATGCAGGCATACTTTCTTCTTTCAGGGTCATTTTAACAAGACAGCAAGTGATATGTTCATGACTTCTAGAAATATTCATCAGATATATAGGTTTTTTACTTGATCACACTTACTTGCCATTAAAGTTAATATTAAATTTTAATTAAATATTGTTTATGGCCATATCATTCTGAACATGCCTGATCACATCTAAATTTTATTATCCACTTCAGTTTTTCAAGTCTTTTGCAGTCTTGAGACTAGTCTTAATTTTTTAATATAACTAAACAGAGTAGAAAAATCCTTGCATCAAAAAACAGCCAATAGAGAATTTTTTCCTTACCTAAGTACCTAATACATACCCTGATAACTAATTCTTTCACTATATTTACCCAAGAAAATTTTTCTTTTTAATTGGAAGGACTTGCAGATGTGCAGTTTTTTATTCTGTATTAAGAATATAGTACAGAAACAGCTTATTTCTCTTAATACCATGGGAATGAAATTCTCCAAGTATTGAGGTACTCTGTTTTCTTTATGGTATGTTAGGAAATATATTTTTCCCTATAACATCATATGGCAAATGATCAAGATCATTAGCCAACTAGGTGAGACCGTCTTCTGCATACAGCCCTTCAACTAATGTGCAAAGATTATTCTAACTCACATAAAATATATATCTAGAGGTTATAATTAATGTCATTTAGTTATTCTGAGATACACATACTTAAATATTTTATCAACCCTACAGTCAAGATACATGTTACAGGTGCTAGCTTGCCATAGTCATTGGCAGCATTTTTTAAAAAAATTAGCAATACACAAAACAACGGTGTATCTTATGTTCAATATGGTAGAGTGGATTAAATACAGAATTAATGAAATACTAGTTTTACAAATAAGGTCATATGTGATAAATATGCTTTTTAACTAAATAATCTTCTCACTATACATTTGGTTCTTTTCTCCCTGTAATTCACTGAAAGCAAATCAGACATATGTTATTTTATTATATGTGTATTCCCAGAAACCATATTGAGTCTGCATTCTAGGTGAGGAGGGATTCCTCTGTATTTATGTTTCCCTACTGTTCTCCCCACCAAAGACTTCATGTCTCTAATCGTTTCATCTCATTTGGTTCTTCCCTCACTGAATCCGTACACGCTTCTTATGTCCCTTTGGTTGTCAGTTACCTCCACAGTACTTCACATTATCTCTTCCACCTGCTCTTGCAGCTACACAACTAATTCAGTTTCCTTTTATCCTTCATTTCAATGATCAGAAAGCCTTGTCTCTCACCTCAATTCACATTTCCTACTACTTTCTTGATTTTGAAATGAGATGATAAGAAATACTTTCTCTATGTACCTCACAGTGTTCCTGTGAAGATCAAATACATGAAAACTCACCAAAAAGTATTAAAGTTGATACAGATACCAAATTATCTTATATTTTATTTCTTTTTATTTTTACCACATCCACTGTATATAACCAAGAGCTCAGTTTGAGACACTCCTGCTGCCTGCTGGGATGCAGGCAGGCTCAGGCATGCTTTGCAAACTGATGAGCTAGATCTGTCAGAAGCCTATTTACACAGCTGAGGAGCCTCCTAGGAGAGAGCTTGAGTTCTATCACCTCCTGGGGCTCAGATATATATGGACATGTCTAGCAAACTCTGATGGGTCATGAGCAGAAACTTGAAAATTCTTTCCAAAACAGGTTCACCCCACATACAGGGAGCCTAGCATGAGTTTACCACAATAGAAAATTTCGATTACTGGTAAGAAATAAGGACTTTGAATACAACGTAGATTCAAATCTTTCTTTAGTCTCATTTCTGAATGCTTTTTAAGTAAAAATAATCTTTCTCAGAAAGGTCACTGCAATCTGAAAAGAGAAAAGGAAGAAGGACAATGAGGAGTGAAAATGGCTCAAGCCACAATTAGGCAAACACATTAGTGTAGAAAGAACTTACGTAATTTCAAATGTCAAGTCTCCTAATTTCCCTTCCTGCAACCTGACTGCCTCACATTAATCTTTCTCATTGTTACAATTACTTTACCTTACTATTAAATATTTTTACAGGGCTCACTACTTCCTACCAAACAAATTTTTAAATTATTTAGCCTGCCGTGAAAAACCTCTCTTAAGATATTCCATACTGCTTTTATTGCTCATAAGGATGGTATTAAATAAGGTGAGAAGAATATTGTAATACTAAACATTAAAATTATAAAAATTAATCTAGCTCTATATTAGAATTAGATAAATATATATTTCTATTCAGACATAGCCCTTATTTATAGATTGGGGGTTCAAATATCAATACTACACTAACATAGCAAACCACATACTTATTCATAATTTTACTACTCTTAGTTACGGAAGACTTTAGCAGATAATACTGGCATTATTATTGTTCACTTTTCCTCTTTGCTGTGAAAGTGACCTTCTCTCATTACAGCTTTTTACCATTGGAATCAAAGTAAGATGTAAAGTATCGTCTGCCATGGGCAAAGCCAACCTAATCACGCTACGATGAAGACATGACAAAGGTTTAGTAGTTAAAACGCCTTTTGTCCTTGTCACTCCTTCCACTGCTCACTATCAACATTCTTAGATTCTATTTTTTCTTGTTTTGTTTGATTCATTTTATTTTGGGATCACTGTTAACTCCTGTTATTATTATTTTAGGTATATAAAATCCCCAGAGGAAAAAGTCATTTTTTATAACTTTCCCGTATGAATCCTCTATGCATTTTATTTTATTGTATGTTATAGAACATAAGATTCTTTTCACAACAAAGTGCCATTTTAATAGAAATTATTTCTCAATCAACAGCATTCATTCTTCTAATCTTTCCAATGTGTTTACAGCTTTTAATCAATAAGTATCTCTCCTATTACATTAAGCTTAATTGCATAAGAAATATTTCAGCATCACATGAACTAAGGAATATCTATAAAACCAAAAACAAATTCAAAACCTCTCTTTAAATGATGCTAAATCAGGATTTTTGGTCTTTGTCTGAAAGAGTGTAAGGACAACAGATTTGTAAAGAATCCTGAGTAGGTCAAACAATAGAAAAAGAGATTGACTTAACACGTTACCATTGTTATTAAGCTTTACACACAATATTGTGGCATAGGTTAAATAAAATGCATCTCTCAATATGTAAGTACCTGAAATACCAACTTCAGTATTTATACCCTCCAAATGTTCCCAGATTTAAGTTTTTTGGAAATGAAAACATGAAGCACATTTTTCCAATACTATAGCAATATATCATTTATTTCAGGAGATAATGAAAAAGTAGTGAGTAGGAGAAAGCAAACACATGATGGATTTTCAAGAATCAGGGGGCAAAGATCTCAGATGAACCAGTGGTAGAGCCAAACTGTGACTGACAACGGTTTCAGAGGAGTTTGGGAGTAGCAACTATTGAGCTTTCTCCTTGCCTCCCTTTCCCAAGAACCATCAATAAATTACAATAAATCAAAGAATTTCCAGATAATGAAGAAGAAATTTAGTGGGATTCTTAGGTTTCATGACATAGTCATAAAATTAAGATTATTGCATAGATTTTGTTCAAATTTGATTTTTAAGATAATTCTAAACAAAGTATTTTTATGAGCTTCTGTAAGATATTGTTCCTTACATATTCTACCTGGAGGAAGACTTGGGGAAACGATAACTGCATACAACTCTGCTGTCAACATGCTCCACTCCTCCTCTGCCTGGAGGTCTTAGGACAGACTACTATGGGATATATGGATGCTTGAAAGAATAGCTCAGTCCAACCACGAATGTCAGTATAAACAATACACTAATATTTACATGCATGGAAATTATAAATAAAATCATATTTATTTTTGTGGTGGATAAAACAATGAGTTAGTGGAAAAAAGAATGGAATCAGTGATTGTCTTGGTCCATTCATTATCTTAACTTCTTTAGGTCTAAGTCAGTTTTGCAACTCTTAGGTGAGAGGTAGAAGTCACCAAAATTAAGGAAATCTATGTTACTGATACTTGGTATTTTTGTCTTATCTCTAGTACAGATTAAAGTCCTTAACCAAAATGTTTTTGGAAGGATGGTGAATTGAAGGCATTGAATTGCTTGACAATACCATAGAAGACACAGGAGTTAGATAGAGACGTCCAATCATTCCTTCATTTACCTTCTTGCTCAAGGACAAATATTTCCTTGACTCTTATGCACCATATCAACTGATATAAATCTGAGTGGTTTCATTGCTCTAGTCTTGTTATTTTTCTGCTATAGTGCACCTCTATTGAAGAAATACTTCCTCATCTCAATATTGGTCTTTTATAGGCCCTTCTATATCCATGTCTGTCTGACTACAACTTTTCAAGAGATAAGTACATGATTTACTTGAGGTAAGCATATAGAAGAAGTTCAATAATTACTCAAATTACCTATTTCACTGTTTTAAAAATATTTTACTATATCTGCTAATTTGTTTCATTTATACTAGTAGTGTCTCTTAGTTCATTGAAACAGCAAGATTTTGCTATTATCTGTTTCTTCTTGTAAGTCTTTTTGTCTATGACTTGTACTCTGAGTAACTACTTCTAATATTATAATACACAGTGTATTAACTTCGCGCCTGCCAGGGCAGGCGCTTAAGGCACTGAGCCAAACTCCCAGGCCTGGTTTTTTGAGGCAGGGTCGCACTATGCAGCTCAGGCCGGCCTTGCGCTCGCGTTGTAGCCCAAGCCGGCCTCGAACTCACAACGCTCCGCCTACCTCAGCCTCCCGAGTGCTGGGATTAAAGGCGTGCGCCACCACGCCCGGCTTCATGCCTCTATTTTTTGTTGCCTTGTGCTACAATTGTTCCTGAAAGCTGAATTCTTTCTCTCCTCTACTTTTGATTGTTAAGCCAATACACTCTTTTCTTTTTGCTTCAATGAATTCAACTTAGCTTTACTTTACTTAACTGCCCTACATGCTGTAAACCTACACATTCAAAAATAAACAAAAATTGATTATATAGATATTTGACAATTTCATCTAAGGACAGAAGATGATGTCTGTTTTAACTTGATTTTAATGATAGAATCATTTTACTTTGCTCCTACAGTGAATTGGAGTTCACCAAGTTGCCTACTCTTATTAGGAAAACATATTAAAAACTTCTGAAGATGGTATTATATCTTACTGAATGAAAAGACAAATATTGAAAAGGAATTTTAATACCCTCTAATTATGATTATATTGTTCAGTCTTGTGTTCTATTTTATGTCCTAAATTACTTGTAGAAATTATATTTTAATTAAAATAGTAGAGGAAGATTAAAAACAAAATAAAAAATAAGCATATGTACATACATATGCAAAAATGTATTTTAATATATAGATAAAAATCCAGTTTTACTCTCTCATTGCTGAGACACAATACTTGATAACCATAATTATAAGGAAAAAAGATTTATGTTGGCCCAGAAGTTATAGAGATGTCAGTCCATAGTTGGCTGGCTCCAGGCAGGAAACAACGCATGATCAAAGGAGGAGAGAGGAATATACATCATTCCAGGCCATGTTCTCAGTGACTCTTCGCACAACATCACATTTAGCTATAGACTCATCATTGGACTAATTCACTCCTGAGTATCACACCCCCATGACCCAGTCACCCCTGAAAAATTCCACCTATGGATGCATAAGGCTTTGGTGGGACATAAACAGTAACAGCCCCTCTCCTGTTTTGCACAGTGTGGAACCCAGTCCTTGTCAAAGTTCTAAATAATCTTGCTTTTATTTTCTCATTAATTTGAATTCCTTCCCTCACCATGATTACATTTTTGTCTTGATGAGTGGGGTTGCGATTGGTTAGACTGTGTTAAACAAATTGACAATAATCTCCTTAACAGGTCAGTATATAAATGAATTAACTGCTATTTGGAAAATGGCAGACTAGAATGCTTATTTAGTTGATCAGTGCATGCCCTTTACATTAGGAGCAATTATTTAAGAAATAAAACCAATTTCGGATGGTAGTATTTGGTAAGTAGGGGTTTAAAATAAATTAGCAGAATAGATTTTTATGTCATTTGATATATTATGCGTTTTAGTTCAGTAATTATAATAAAATAGAATAGTTTTTATCAACTAAAGTACTTCTCCCCTGATCTATATTGGTGGACCACATTCTTTTGTATCCACTTGCAAATACTCTTTTAATTACCAAAATCATTGGTATTACCATATTTAGTATTATGGCTTACATTTCATTAATTAGATTTTAATTTGTCAATTTCACAACTGCACTAGAAAATAGTGTAACCCTATCAGCATTATGTTTACAAGTCATATTTTAATGATATTCCCTTCTTGACAATACTATATAAATAGTATATATATAAATAGTACTATGCATGTACAGTTATTTTATGTTATTTTAACCGAAGGTCAAATAAAAAGGTGATTGAAAACAGGAGGCATTTCTAAATATAATATGCCACTCATTCACCCTTTTATTCTTTTATCTAAAAATCCTGTAGGTTGGCTTTTGCATTTATTTGAAAGACAATTTTCCCTTTGCTCTGAATAGTATATTTCTGCTTACTGTATTAAATAATACCAACAGCTGAATAATAAATTTAATGAATAGTAACAAAAATGCAACTCACTTGACTTGGCAAATGAGTACTTGTCAATCTTAACTCACCTTTGAATGAATCACTCCGTCTGTGAAAGCCTTCTACAGGGTACATCTGCAAAAGTGGATCCTGCTTTACATTCACAGAGATATTACACATCAACAAAAACACTTGAATTAAAAATTTCAGCTTACTTCAAGAGTTTATACCATTGATATTTCTGATTAAAATTATGAGAAATTTTCTCCCTAAAAGGTTAACATTGGCAACATGATTTTCTACCTGTATGCTGGTTTTGCAATAAAAGAAACATTTTCCAGTGTTCCAAGCACTAGTATGTCTTTCCTACCAATTTCATCTTTATGCCACATCATATCTTCTTTAAGAAATCAGTACAGCAATTTTTTCCATTTGCAACTTGATGATTTAAGAATAAATTCATGAAGTGAATTACGAGGTAATCTAGAGCACTTAGAGACATCATTGATTCACAAAATTCAACTTACACTAATCTTTTCAGACACTCAGGCATGCCAGCAGATGACATGGGACTGTAAGTAATAAAAGATAAGATTCTAGTGAAATGAATTGAAGTAATACAAATACAGATGAATAGTCCAATTGATATTGAAGCCAGGAAATTTTTGAACTAAAAAATTATTTCTCTACATAAAAGATCTTTCCACTAGTTTGCCATTTAAAAGAATCATGTAATTATGCAATGTTCTCTACTAAAGCACATGCAAAAATACGAAAAAAAAAGTTTTCTCTTTTACTAATAAATATTGCTAATAGGAAAAAACCACTTTTGGTGAACATAAGGTTTTGTGGAACAATTATGGTTCCAGAGAACTGTGATTCCCTATTAGCCAGCAATTAGCCCATGAATGGAAATAGTCTTAATACAAACAAATTTTAGAATGTATTTAATAATGTGATTTTTGTTTATATATTGATTCTTTCTAATACCTGCAAATTAAGCAGTTTTTTTTATCATCCCCATTTTAATGGTGAGCAAACTGAACTCACAGGCATCAAAGGACTACCCTTAAGAATACCCAGGTTAAAATCATAGAGTCCTTCACTGTATGTTGCTTCTAACTGTAAAGAATAATAAAATGTTCAGCAACTTGATCTCTCATGTTTACAGGGTAAAGTGGCAGATCAAAACTAAAATTATAAGACTTTGAATCTTCAGAAATGGTTATAAGACTATTTAGAAAATATTTTTGAGCAAAATTCCTTTTTTAGACAAAAATTCAAATGTATAATGTCTGTTTACAACAGAGTTCTTAAATACTCATGATTTATCCTTTCCTTCTTGTAGCCATATTCATTCAGCTTGAGAGTGTTTTTAGTGCAGTGCTTCTGCCTCCTACCCTGGGAGTGGATTAACACAAAATGACATCAGCCACTTGGAAGCGGTCACTGATTCCTTACCTTCCTACAACCATGATTTCCTGAAGCACTTTCTTCTTGTTCCTACACAATGTGAAAACTAAATAACTGAGACTTATTATCAGAATATTGTCTCAGTAGAAAATAAATGCCACAATTTGACCAGAGAAATTTACACCAAGGATTCTTGAGCTTGCAAGGTGATAGACAACTGGTGTGTGTGTGTGTGTGTGTGTGTGTGTGTGTGTGTGTCTGTGTGTGTTCTGTTGTGTCTATGTGTATTTAAGTCAACTTAACTATACTTGATGCCTGGTCTGATTCTGATGTACTGGTCAAAGTCAGTCCATTGCATCATGAGCATTGATTTTAGAATTTAAGCATATATTTTTTAGATTTTAAGTTGAAAATTCATTCTCAATGCATAAGATCATTATTAGGATGAATATACTATAATATTTTGGATACTAATTTTTAAAGTTTTACAATAAATACAAAATGTAAAATAGAAGTTAGTGTAAGGAATGCCTCTTGCTACCAAGAATTCAATCTATCCTCTTAACAATTGTTCCATGTTGGTTACAATCTCAGAACAAAATGTTATTGGCAATTTGGAAGCTTAAAATATGAAAATAAAGGTAGTTGGACATTGACCATCTTTGTCTTGGGAGTAGGAAAATTATTACTCAGGGTTTATCTTCAAAACACAATGTTTTAGTGAGAAACAATTTTTTATATTTAATGGACTCTGTTGTCAAACTGTAATTATAGTCCTACTAATATATACCTGTTTTGTTATGCTGTTTGCATAGAAAATTACTTTTTTCAATGTATATTTTGGCTACAGGAAACATGGCATTATTTATTATATCAGTTCTAATAATTTTTTCTTCTCTAAATCAAGACCTGACTCTATTTTTGATGGTTTGCTTTCTGAATAGAAAGTCAAAGCATGTTTATATTTAAAAATTAGAAAATGCAGATAAACAAAAATATGCCTCTATTTATCTCCAACTATTCAGAAGCTTACCACTGAAATGCTATTGTGTGTGTCATCTTTTAACATCTTTTACAGAATATAGATTATTTTCAGCAAAATTGGAAAATCATCTTTTTAAATTCATTTTTCTTTCAATTAATTTACTGTCAGTCTTTTTCATATCCATGAATATACTTCAATTTTGTTAACTCTTAATGAATAAAATTTTGGCTATACTGTAGCATTCCAATAAATATGATGTATATATATGTGTGTATGTGTGTGTGTGTGTGTGTGTGTGTGTGTGATGTCACAACAGAAGGGAAGAATATGAAAAAGAAAGCAGAAAATGCGAGTATATGTAGAAATATTTACTGTAGGTAATAAATAGCTATACTTTCCAACTCAGCAATTCCTAGAACTTTTGAACTTTCAAAATTTCATTCATGTTTATGTATAGCCATTTTTTTTCTGAGCTATTTTCTCTCCTGCAGTAAGCTTCCAAATGAAGTTAGAAGATCTGTTGATGTGTTCAGCCTTTACCTAGGCATCTCCTTGAAGAAAGTCTAAATTAATTTGATATATTTTGTATCTTCATACAAAGTATAAGTAACATTTTAAAAACAAATATTTTGCTATGTAAGTTTCTTTGTCGAGGGGATAAGATGGCAGAATGGTGAACAGCAAGGTAACCAGCCTGCCTGAAAGATACCACCCAGATGCTGGAATATAGCAACATGCAGAAGACAAAAAGGAGGTAGGCTGGTCGTCTGGATCCAGAAAGAATCTAAAGCGAGAATTGAAGCCCACAGAAAGAGTGGAAAGAGGCACTTAGGCAAGGAGGGCGGTGGCTGGTGGCGCCTCAGCCGGGAGCCGGACCCACTCTGTGAAAGGAGTTGGTGGAACCTGAGGACGCACAGTCCAAGAGCTGCAGCCACGGTGGCAGCAACCCTGAAGTCCTCAGCCCAGAGAGATGGCGTTGGAGGAGAGTGGCAGTGGACAGGGGGAGCAGACCTGGAGAACTGTGAGTGAGGAGGTCCCTACCCTCCCGCGTGAGGGGGAGATTGGCGGGGAGACATCTTGGAGTTGGGCTAGGGACTCCTAGCTGGGCACAGACCTGGGGAGGTTGCTCAGACTAAACCCTGTCCCTGTGAGCATACTGGGGGCCACCTCAGAGGGTCCCTGTGAGTAACAGGCTTGGTCTGGAGAGGGCAGCTCCATGCGTGCTCCAGGGGTGGTGGTGGAGAGTCTGCGGGTGACTGACCCACCAGTCCAGGTTCACAGGCAGTGACTGGCCCCTGCATGCACCCCACCAGCCATCGCAGAGCCAAGGCAGACTGGGGAAAGGCAGTGGGATAGTGCTATAACAGCGCCCCCAGTGGTAACCATCAGATATCCATAGTCGGCACTGGCTGGAGGAAACTGTCTCACTTGGGAGAGGTTGCGGCCAATGCAGGGAGAGCCTGAGTCCCCAGTACGAATTTGCCCAGGGGAACCCAGGAATATGCCAAGACAAAGAAGCAGGGGGCAGTCTCTGGCCACCAGTTCAAGCAGAGCAAGTCCAGGAGATGCAAACGCAGAGGAGATCGGGAGTTCCACAACTGAAGTTTGTGAGATGATGGCAACTGAAGTAAAGAAACAACTTCAAGAGGCTATAAAAGAAATTAGAACAGAAACACTAACTCAACTAAAAGAAAAAATGAAAAACATAATAAAAGAACTGCTAGGCAACCCTAAAGGAGACATAGTTGAAAAAATGGAGCATAGGAAAATGAGGGAAACTGGGAATGAACAATACAAAAAAGATTTAGAATACATGAAACAGATTCAAAGAAATTACCAGGAATTCAAAAAATCCAATGAAAGTTGGCAAAAACACATGAAGGAAACTAAAGATTGACTTTCAAACCTTGAAGACAGGTTTGCAGCTTGTGATTGTGAAAGGAAAGATCTCTTAAAATAACAAGAAGCCTGGAAGTAACAATACAACAGCTGCAAGACAACCCAAAGAAATATAATTTATGAATAAAAGGAGTGAGTGAAAAAGCAGGGGTCAATACAAATCAAATTAAAAGCCTATTTACAGAAGTAATTTCAGAAAACTTTCCAAGCATGGGAACAGGAAGAGACTTTCAGATAAGTGAAGCATATAGAACTCCAGCTAAACATAACCAAAATATACCTACATCCAGACATATAATAATCAAGATCCCAGAAACTCAACACAAAAACAAAATATTAAAAGCTATTAGAGAAAAAAAACCAGATCACCTACTAAGGAAAACCCATCAGAATCACGTCAGACTTCTCAACACAAACGATCAGGTCCAGAAGAGCTTGGAGCAAAGTATATCAAGCCCTGAAAGAAAACAACTTCCAACCCAGATTGATGTACCCTGCAAAACTATCTTTCCAAATCAACGGAGAAACAAGATACTTCCATGACAAAGAACAACTAAAGGAATTTATGACAACCAAGCCAACCCTACAAAAAATACTGAAGGACATTTTAGAGAGAGATAAAAAAGTCCACTGCTCCAGAAACAGCAGTAGAGGGATATCACCAAGCAGGGCAGAAAATTGAATAATTTATCATTGGGATTTGAGTCCAGTAATGTCTTCAATGAGCTATTTAGTATGATCTTATTCTATCTCGACCTGCCTAATTTTATTATATATGATGACATAGACAGCTATTCCAAAGATAACAAAATATATTAGGATAGCCTTTATTGATATTTGATCATCTTGTTTTGAAAACCTGTATCACTTTCATTGTTCTGTTTTGAGTGATTTTAACCTATTTTGGTTTGTTTGATTGTATTATAACAGATGATATAGGCAACTGCTTAGATGATAATATGAGGTATTATAGAAATCAACGTTGTATTACTACATATTGCTTCCATTGTTTTATCTTTTATTGGTTTTATTCTGTACTATTTTGTTTGATTATATTAGGCCCGATGGTATGGGCAGTTATTTTGAAGATAACAAGAAGTATTACAAGGGGAAAAGAGGAAAGAAGGAAGGGAAAAGGAAAAAAACATAGATTTATATGTGGGTATACATAAGATGGTCAAAATAACTATACTATGAAATGTATTAACTATTGAGAGAGAACAGTAGATACTCATATGATTAGATTAGTTCTACCTGTCTATATCTGTCAATCTGAGCAACTCCTTTGAAGGTAACGATATACAATGTTACAACCACTGTCAAACTCCAATCATCTCATTTTGTAAACCTATAATGTTACAGTATTGGATTTGTTGTTGTTTGTTGGTCCCTTTTGCTTTTTGTTTCTCTTTTCTGTGACCATTGTTTTATTTTTTATTGGCTTTATTCTGAACTATTTTGTTTGATTATATTAGGCCTGATGATATGGGCAGTTATTTTAAAGACAACAAGAGGTATTCTAAGGGGAAAGGAGGAAAAAAGGAAGGGAAAAGGAAAAAGACATAAATTTATAAATAGGTGTACATAAGATAGTTAAAATGACTATATTACTAAATGCATTAGCTATTGAAAAAGAACAGTTAATGCTTATATGATTAGATCAATTTTACATGTCTATATCTGTTAATCTGAACAACCCCTTTGAAGGTAATGATATGCAATATTACAACTACTGTCAAATTCCAACCATCTCATTTTGTAAATCTATAATGTTATCGTATCAGATTTGTTGTTGTTGTTTGTTTGTCTCTTTTGCCTTGTTTTGCCCATTTCTTTGTCCATTTTCTCTTAAATAAAAAAAGTAAGTTTCTTTGTCCTTCTATAGCTTCATAAAATATTTTTCTCACCATCTTCCTTTCTCTTCTAACATTTTTTGGTACGTTCCACCTAGTCCCAAGAGCGACTGCACCCATTTTTGTTGTGCTCTATTTACTCATGTATTTCTGTAGAGTTATCCACAATACTGCTGCATGATAACTATAAAATTTTAGTAAAATTTAGTAAAATTTTTTTTTCTCATGTGACTGGCTATTCCACAGAAGTTGTAGCATTGGCTAGTCATTTTTGATCAAAAGCTTCACAGTATTTTGATCAGGATTAGATTGAATCTGTAGACCAATTTTGGTACAATTTATATACCAATGATATTGAATCTTCTCACTTATTAACATGGTATAGCTTTCCATTCACTTAGTCTTCTTTAATTTCTCTCAATAATGTTATTTTTTAGTGTAGATTATCTGCATTTTTTAAAATTTACCTTAGAATCTACAAATTTTATTTTTAATTGTTAATTGATAGTACATGAAAATACAATTGATTCTTGAAAATGCAATTATTCATTTCTTGTGCAGTGATATTGGCAAATTTATTTACTAATTTAATAAGACTTTCGGTAGTATCTGTCAGACTGTTTATTTACAAAGCTAAGTCATTTGTGGACAAAATGTTACTTCTT
Source organism: Dasyprocta punctata (assembly GCA_004363535.1). NCBI lineage: Eukaryota > Metazoa > Chordata > Mammalia > Rodentia > Dasyproctidae > Dasyprocta > Dasyprocta punctata. The sequence continues at coordinate 24,597 of RJWM01021370.1, forward strand.
CCTTCCTGATCTTCACTATGGATACACATGGGAATAGTTTTCAGAATTCTCTGTTTCTACCAATTCCTGGATTCCCACTGATATCGTGGCTTGAATGCTTTCTGGGATTTCTGATCTCATCCTGAACACTGAAAAATGGAAGCAGGTCATAGGAGCATTGTTCTGGTACCTGAAGAAGAGATAATAGTTACATGGCATTTTGATTGAAAGAATTCTTAGATTTTTGGACCAAGAAGGTGGGGTTTGAAAGAACAAAAATATTTCCCTGTGTATGTTTTTAGATATTCTTTTTATTTTCCCATAAATTGAAGCCATTAGATTCTATTTTATGTATTTAGAATTTTTTTTCTAAAGCTAACCTTTATCAGCCCCCAAGTTTATAATTTTAAAATGCCTTATAGTTGTGTTTTTCTTTGTGGTTTGAGGCATTAATCTTTGGATATTTTGTAAAAAATTGAAAGGAGTTGCACTAGCAGTTACTGAGGCACCTGTCAGAATGAACTAGAAATATTTACCATTTTTATTGAAGAACCAAAACCTTAAGACCAATTAATTGACCAATATATCCTAATTCATTTATGTCTCAAAATGAGGTAACATTGCTCTGAAGTATGTTTCATTCATGAAAATCCTCTGTATGTTTTGTCATTATAGTTAAGAATAATTAGACATATATATTTAAATTCAATGTGTCTGTATATAACACACAACTGCATTCTAAATTTGAAAGCAAGCTGCCACCACCCCATCGCCCATGGCATAACCATCCACCAACTCCAAGCCAGCTCTACATTCTGCTTCCACTTAGCACAATATAGCACAGGTATGGACTGACTGACTTGATTCTGGATGAGGGCTTGCCTGGAAGGAGAAAGTGCACCCAAAAGGCTGGCAGACACACGGAGAAGTTACATACCTGCCAGTAGCTTCAGGAATTCCAGTGTTATCCTACCAAAGTGACTAGGTGACACACAGACACAGGAGACCACCATGGAGGGTGCAGGCTAGACACAGCCCTCTTGAGAAATTTACACTCGGGTTAGGAAGGACACAGACCCTCCCTCGGCAGGAAAAGAAAAAATAAAAACAAGCCCAATGTACACTGACATTAACTCGGTCTGCTTGAACCCTGCCCTGTGGCTTGCATCCAGCAGAGACTGGAGAGTGGGTTGTTGTTCCCATCTACCATGTGAACAAGCAAGGACACGCCTCAGCTTGGACGGTTATTCCAGGCTGGGGTAACTAAGCAGAGGGGCTTCTGGAGTACGAGGGACATCCCACAAACCCACAAGCCCTACATGTAGGTGGAGAAAAAGTGTGACTTTCTGTAATCCAAGACAGTAGACCCTGAAAAGAAACCACTTATTCAAAAACACAGTGGAGGCCCAAGAATTTAGTTCAGGGGCACAGCACCTGTCTGACAAGGGCAACATCCTCAATTCGATTCATAGTAACACACACACACACACACACACAGAGTGAATTTTTTATGGACTCATTTTTTATTTTTTGTTGCTATTTTAGTATGTGGAGGTTCTTGTTCCCTTTTTCTTTTACTTCTCTTTTTTCTTTTTGTTTGGTTTTCTATATCTTAATATTTCCTTATTATTTTTTCCCTTTGATTTGCTTTCTCTGTTTTTTTTTTCTTTTTGACTAAGAGTTATTGAATTATGTTAGTTTTCTTTTACTTCCTAATAGGGTCTTTTATTTCACTTTTATCACCTCCCTCTCATCTTCCATTGCAAATTTAAGTTATCTTCCATTGAAAACTTAAGTTTTCAAGTTTTACTTTTTTCATGCGTTCATTCTCAACCCCTTTGTCTTTACTAGTATAAACATTAAGCTTTATGAATATTTAGATAGCCAACTCTACACTGTTATTGCTGAATACTGTTCTATTGTTAGTAAAGGTTTTTTTAGTAGATCTTTACTGCAGATCAATATTCAGTTGTCTTAGCTTTTACACTATAATTATAGTCCTCTCTTGTATATGGCTAGGGTGCTACATTATTGGTTCCTGGGTAGGTCAATATCTAGTTTGTCTTTGACACTATTATTGTTGCTGATTTTATTACTATAGATAACATAGTTGTTTCTATTGATTGGTTTTCTCCAATGGCAGTATCTGAATCTCTTTGTCATCATTAACAATACTGTGACTTAGTCATGAAAAACTCAGTACTGAGCCAAGTATACTTCAGTGCCTCCACACTCCCAAACACAAGGAGGTAAGGAGAAAACCTGGGACAGAGGTTTAGGCCTATGGTTAGCCACATCCATAGTGCACTATTGAAAAGGAGACACTAACTAAAGAAGTCTTCATTCTAGCAATAAAATCTTCCACTATAATCAACCTCCACACCTCAGCACCAAAAAACAAACAAAAACAAACATGAGAAGACAAGGTAACAAAATGCCTCCAAAAACTCCCAACTCCCTCAAATCTGATTCATGGGGCATTGAGGAGGAGGAAATCAAAAGCCACACAGCTGAATTATTTAAAAGAATAGCAGAGCTAAAAAAAAATCAATAAGGTGTTTGGTGAGTTCAAAGAAGATAATAACTACACACATTACAATACTAGTAAGCAAAAAGATCAGTAGTGACACTATAGAAGACGCTAATAAAAAAAAAAAACTTGATGTCCTAAATAAAGTATTGTGAAACATGAATGGTCAGCATAGAAAAGAAAAAGAGTCCATGAAAAGACACCAAACAGAAATTCTATTGAAAGTATGAGAGGTAGAAGTGACCAATGTGAGGTCAGAGTCTCAGATCTAGATGACAAGGCTGTTTCAGTAATAACAGATATCTTAAAAACAATAAGATAACACAAAAACTAGATAGAACAATTGTTAGATGACACAAAAAAGACTAATCTGTGATTAACTAAAAATAGTGAAAAATCAGAATACAGAACAAATGTCATAAAAATCTGTTTGCTGAAATAGTAGCAGAAAACTTTCCAAATAAGGAGAAAGAATATAACA
>RJWM01021371.1:0-35488 GCA_004363535.1 Dasyprocta punctata
CTAAACTCTAAGGTAGGTGATTTATTAATAAGATGCAAGGTGAGTTCTCCTCGTGAGCCGCATACGGGTTGCCTCTGCTCTCATTTGTCACTTTCTATCCCTGTTGCCTAGGCTGAGTTCAAGTCTGGTTCACGCTCTGCTTCCTTTTCTGCTCAGCTTTCTCTTCTGTACCGCTGATGTTCATGGCCTGTTAGTGGAGCACTTAGTTTGTAGGTCAGTGGCGGCAGGCCTGTGGCATGCGTGCTGTAGCAGGCTGTTTGTATCATTGAAAGCTCTGTTACTGTGTGTTTCTTTCAAGTACGCGTTGTTTTTTTCTAAACTAAAACCTCAATATTCAGGTTTAATTGCAGTGCCAGCACTTTGTGATAAGTAAGTGGGTTTGGGGTTGCAGTTTAGGCACTGGGTCTCTAAAAGGTTAGCCTTCATCGGTAGGATTTGGTAGTCCATTGCTTTGTAGGTATTAGTTTTGTCAATTCTTCTGTCTACCTTAGTGCACGTAGGACAATGATCAGCACATATTTTCTCTGGCATGGATAGTAGATTTTAAACTTTTAGACCTGTAGAAAAGTTTGCTTGAATGATGATGTAAATAAATTTCAGTTGTTTTGTTTTTTTGAAACAGGGTCTCTCTGCATAGTCAGAGTGGCCTTGAATTCACTGTAATTCAGGCTGGCCTTGAATTCCCAAGGATTACAGTCATATGCCACCAGTCCAGCTAGTTATTTGTTGTAAACCCAGGCTTTTTTTTTTTTTTTTTTTTTTTTTTTTTTTTTTTTTTTTTTTTTTTTTTTTTTTTTTTTTTTTTTTTTTTTTTTTTTTTTTCTCCGTTTCTGGTTTTGGTTTTGGTTTTGGTTTTTTTGTTTTGTTTTGTTTTGTTTTTCTTTTTGAGACAGGGTCTTATTATACAGTTCAGACAGGCCTTGAGCTCACTTTGTAGCCCAGGCTGGTCTCAAACTCACAACGATCCTCCTGCCTCAGCCTCCCAAGTGCTGGGATTACAGGCATGAGCCACCACGCCCCTCTATGTAAACCCAGTTTTTAGTTAGTCTTTTAAAGTAAAGTAAGTAAAGTAGGTTAGAAATCACTGGTGTTTTGTTTGTTTGTTTTGTTTTTTTGGAGACAGGGTCTCTCTATGTTGTCCATAGCTGGGCTTAAACTCACTATGTAGCCCAGGCTGGCCTTGAATTTGTAGTGATCCTCCTGTCACAGCCTCCCGAGCGCTGGGATTACAGGCATGCACCACCGTACCCTGCATCATTAGTATTTATTAAAAGTGAGGTCACACACATGCTTCCTTCAAAAATTGGTTAAGATCCTATGGTAGTAGTACCACTTGTGGTAGAGGCGGGTGACTTATTTCACCCCCAAGGTCTTTGGATGTTCTGAGCAAGTCTTAAAAGTGAATCTTAGCAAAATGAAGCAGTTTCTAAAATCACCCTGGCTTATTCACGGACTGCAGAGGAAGAGAACAAGAAGTCACAAGAAGCAAGCCCTCCCTGCAAATCAGTGCCATGCATGGGCCACTGGAGGGGACAGCCAGACCCCAGCGCCTTCCGGCGTGTGGGCTGGGAAACCCCCCCAAGCGACCAGCTGATCCAGAGAAACACAGGCTGTGATGATAGCTGTCAAAGTGAAATGCAATTTGATGCTTGTAGTGTTTAGTGTTTCACTGACTTTGCAGGTCTAGGACTGGTGGTCTGATCATCTATTCAGAGATTCACGGTACACAGTGTGGCATCTATGGGGGATCTCCTTCTGAAGGTGGTAGCTGATGTTACTACCCTAGTATCTTGTTTTGAAGTCCTGCATCATTTTCATTGTTTTATTGGGTTGGAATTTATTCTGTTCTATTTTGTTTGATTTTATTGTATCCAATGTCATGAGCAGCTGTTTCAAAGATAGCAAGATATATTATGGTAGCCATTTTGGATTTACTATTGTCTTGTTTTGAAGTCCTTTACTGCATTCATTGTTTTGTTTTTATTTGGTTCTATTCTGTTCTGTTTTGTTTGATTTTTTACCATGTCTGAAGGTAAGCTATTTTGAAGACAAGAAGAGGTATTATGGTAACCATTATTGATTTCATATTGTTTTGAAGTCCTGTGTCACTTATACTGGTTTGTTCTGATTGGCTTTATTCTGTTTTATTTTGCTTGGTTTTATTCTCTTTACAATAAAAATAAAATAAAACAAAATTACCCTGGCTTTAAACAGGCTTAGCAGGTTTTGAGGCCAGGGCTCTGGGTTGAAAGTGCTGGAGGAGCTAGAGGTGACATGACTCTCCCAGCCCAAAGCGAAGTGGTGTTTCTGGCTCTCTGCTTGGATCCTCTCCATCTCGGGGAGAGGAGGAACACCAGGAGGTTACCCCACTCCAAGACAGGACTGTTCTCTGGATCAGATACACTAAGGACTTGAAAGGTCCTAGAATCTCTTTGATCTGTGCCCTTTTGTGGTTATAGGGGCATAAGTATTTGTGGGGGTTTGTCCTTGTGAGTATAGAGATAACATTAGCTTGCATCTGAAATAGTACTAGAATTGTCATATATGAAACATAGTTCATCAATTTATATTCTATCTCCAGTTTCTCTTAAGAAGTTAAAGAAGGTAGTTTATACTCTGGCCTCCAAAGAGCTTCACTGTTAGTAGTTGTGAGGTAGTTTAACTGCTTTAGAACTCCGTGCTCCAAACACTCTCATCCACCCAGGCATGGGCACCAAGAGTGAGGAGCATGGGTTCTTTACTCTCTGTCACATCCGGGAATAACAGTTCCAGGACAGGGACTGCCTCTGCACAGTAAGTACCCGAGATTGTTTGTCATTTCTTAGAAGCAGCAAAAACAATAGAAGTTGACCAATCATAATAGTGAGTTGTAGTTTTCTTTTTGCTGTTTCTTTGAGACAGGGTAGTTCAGGCTGTCCTTGAACTCACCGTATAGCCCAGGCTGGCCTCAAATTTGTGACAATCTTCTTGCTCGGCTTCCCAAGTGCTGGGATTACAGGTGTGCAACATCACACTGGGCTTTACTTCTTAAAAATAGACCAAAACATCGAGAACAGGTCCAGCTTTAATCCTCAGCGGTGATCGTTTTTGCAGGTTTCTGTAGCTGAATCAGGCACCACAAGAGGATCCCTACCCATCTGTGAGCCTAGTGCAGTTACCCACGGACCATACCGTAGAGTCCAGGAGTCAGTCATTCATACCACCACCATCACAGTCCCCACAAACAGCTTCCCTCCTGGGTGATTTGTCTTTGACTTTTGTGGACCTTGTTAATTTTTTCCTGTACTGATTCATTTATTGGCACCCTTATGTAGACTTCATACCTAATTTTTTATTAGGTAATTGAAGGAATTTCTTTATATGTGGTGTGCACTGTGCCCTCTTAGGTTCATAGATGTGGCTAAGCAGTTGGAGCATCGTCAGCTTGTCATTTCCAGGATGAGTAATTGGCGGAGCAGTGGTTCATGTCTTCTTCAAGTGGTTCTGTGTTCAAACTCTGATATCCTTGTTTATTTACTTTTAAACAAAGTCCTGTAGTGGTGCTTAAAAATACATAAAGGGTTTGAGGAAGAGATATCCATTAACAATATAAAGATTATAGTTCTGATATGTGTTTGTGAATACTTGGGAGTTCGATTGAAATTTATTTTAAATTCAGTGTCTGTAACCCTTAGGAAATACATATGCATGTATTGATTTATTTTGGCGCTGGAGATTGAACCCAGAGCCTCGTGTATGCCAAGCATGTGCTCTACTATGAGCCATACTGCTAACCTAAAGGGAACATGATGGTACTGTCATGTGAGTGCTGTGTTTATGTGTCATATATTCCTCCCAGATTAAACCTTGCGGCTTGGGTAGCTGTGATTATTATTGTGTTGTGATCCAGAGAGGTATGTTACTATTTATCATTATCAAGGTTTGTCATAAATTCTTAGTATTTGTTGAAGGCAAAACATTTTCGATCAATAGATGTAAATTGTTCAAAGTTTACTCTTTTTTTTTTTTTTGCGGCACCAGGGTTTGAACTCACAAACTCACGCCTGCCAGGGCAGGCGCTTAAGGCACTGAGCCAAACTCTCCCGGCCCTGGTTTTTTAAGGCAGGGTCGCACTATGTAGCCCAGGCCAGCCTCGAACCCACAACGCTCCGCCTACCTCAGCCTCCCGAGTGCTGGGATTAAAGGCGTAAGTTTACATTTTTAATGGCATACTTTTCTTTTTTACTGAACTTATTTTGGTTCCCTTTTAAGGTCAATTTGTTATTATACTTTAAATGTTGAAATTATTTGAACCTAACAGATGACAAAAAACCAGAGGAAAATGGAGAAGCGTGTAGTCTTACCCTTTACCGTCACATTTGAATATAATTTATCACAAAATGATGAGGGCTGCAGCATGAGATTTGAAGTAATCTACACACTTTAAAAGCTTGATTATCTTCAGTATAGGCATCTTTGTTGCTCACAAGTGTAGGAATAATTCTCATCACTACCTTTTCTATGGTGATCCTTTCAAAGAGTTTTTTTTTTTTTTAACTCTTTCTGGCCTTAGTGATGAAACAATAAAGTCTTTTTATACTCCTCTTTGTATTAGGCTTTTATTGGGATGCAGCTATTTCTGCTTAGTTTTATCCTGGCTGAAAATGGAAGAAAGTATTGTCATATATTCCATGGACTTGTTGTAAATTTTGTTAAGTGAATGACTTGTCTTTGTAGAGATAAATACTCTACTAGGAGCTTCTTGTAGAATTTCTACATGTTGGACAGTGGGCAAGTCACTTAACCTCTCTGCATGAACTTTAGTTTCCACTTTTCTAAAATTGGTAAAATAATAGGCTACTTCACGTAAGCAAGTGTGATGATTATATGGTGACGTGTGAAAGCCCAACGTACGTGATATTTAGTAAGGAGACAGCATTATCTAATACAACGACATTTTTCCAGTAAGTTCTATTCACTGAATGTGTGTGCTTCAGTGTGGGTGTTCATGACCAGATATGTGTAGTCATATATGTAGGTGACTGTGTACATACATCCTTGTTCTTTGGGAACTGTATATTCTTGTATGTATGCATGCATGCATGTTTGTGATACTGGAGACTGAACCCAAGGCTTTCAGATAAGCTACATCCTTACCCCTTTCATTTTTTTTTTGAGACAGGATCTTGTTAAGTTGCTAAGTTGCAGCACTCGGGAGGCTGAGATAGGCAGAGCATTGTGAGTTCAAGGCCGGCTTGGGCTACAACACGAGTGCAAGATCGGCCTGAGCTACATAGTGCGACCCTGTCTCAAAAAACTAAGGCCTGGAGCTTGGTTCAGTGGCTTAAGCACCTGTCTGTCAGGTGCGAGGTTGTGAGTTTGATCCCCGGTGCCGCAAAAAAAAAAAAAGTTGCTAAGTTGTGAGTTGCCCAGGTTAGACTCAAACTTGCAAATGCACCTGCCTCAGCCTTTTTGCTTGGGTTCTTGATATTTTAGTAAATTCTTCATTGTCCCCCCAAATCAAGTTATCATATAATTTTAGTATTAAGTAAAGTGAGGTTTATAAACTCAGCCACCCTAAGGGCCTCAGAATTAAGTAGCTGAGTATGTTGACAGCACATATTATATATTCATTATTTTAGTTTCCTGACTTTCCTTAATAATCAGATTATTGTATTCCTACCTGACTTGAAAAATGAAATCATGCTGAAAACTCTGATATATCTTTTAGGAAGAGGTTCCTTATTTTCACCTTTAAGACCCACCACCATCAAGCCTAACCTATCCTTTGTAATGTAAAATCCTAATTTTAACCAGCCTAGTTTGCGTACTTGTTTACACAGAGTATTTGTTCTTTGGTCCTATCCATTGTCTGATTTGCAGACCCTGCTCAAGCCAGCCTTGATGTCCTTAAGAGAGCAATGAAATCAGATCATTTTTTCTGCCTCTGTCCCTGGCTCGCTCACTCTGCTGGATTTATTAGCTCAGTTTCAGGTTTAGGATTTGGAGCCTTATGTGTCTTAAGTTCTATCCTTTCCTGTGAAGACTCACTTGACAATGCAACCACTCTTTCCATTGCATTTCTGTAGTATTTATTATCTACACCATGATCACACTTTTTTATTTTTATTTTTTTGACAATTTAAATGTTTGCATCGGTGTTTCTTCTCCTGAGACAGATGGTGAGCTTCTGTCTTGCAGGTTCACTGTGTCCTATTGCCAGACGGGGCCTTAGTCCCTGGCTCCATGCTGGACACCACAACCTCAGCCACCAGGTTTTCGGTGAGGAAGAAGATCATGTGTTTTATGATGCCTTTCAGAAACTTTTGTGTTGTAGGTAGCAACAATTACAGAGACAGATGAGTCTGCAGATTCAGAAGGTGTAATTGATTCTCATAAACGTAGAGAAATCCTTTCACGAAGACCCTCTTACAGGTGAGTTAGTGACATTTCTTACTGAGTATTTTTTTTCCAAAAAAGTAGAGTAATTATAAATCAAAACAACTGTTCATATGTAGCTTTTCTTCTGTTTTAAGTCTCCTTCATATATCTTAATTACTTGTATTGTTAAATTGTATTTTAGAATACTGAATGAACTTTCTTCTGATGTGCCTGGTGTTCCCAAGATTGAAGAAGAGAAGTCAGAGGAAGGAGGAAGGCCCTCCAACATCACCACCATGGCAGTACCAACTAGCATATATCAGACTAGCACGGGGCAATACAGTATGTATGCGGCAGTTTGCTATGATATAGCACTAGCTTAAGTCTTCTCCCATTACACTGAAGCAACTCGGGTGTTACCAGTACGTTGTTCCATTTTAAAATGCACCTTTATTACCTAGACTGTGTATCACAGAATGAAAAGTACACATGAAAGCAGTGAGAGATTTGAACTGACATGCATGATATACTTTTAAAAAGTAAAAATTTTTATTGCTGAATATAGGAGAAAGTTTGGGAGTAAAAATAAAGGAAAGATTTTTCTGTGTTTATATTCATTGCAAGTAAAAGTTAAAAATTTTTCTGTTGTCTTTATGCTGCATGCAAATATATATTTGTCTTCCACCCTTGTTGGCTTTTGTTACCAACATATTACTAATCTAAAATGGGTACATGTTTTCTAAATTATGTTTTAAATCAAATTCTGTTTTTACTACCCTCTAGTGTGTTAATGTGTGGTGTACTTTTTTCTAAAATAGAATGAAAAATCATTTAATTTTTAAAACTATAGCAACTGGATAGATTTTATTTGAAGTTTTATGCACTGAAAGCTCTAAATAAACAGATACATCCACTTTTAGTCTTGTGCATTTTAATGGACTGTTCTGTGCTTTTTGCTCTAATTAAAGCACTGGTTTTTTTTTTCCCCAAAGTGGCGAATGTTCGATACATAAAAATATTAACAAATGAGAGCTGGAACCAATGTAAAAGGGAAGGAGAGAGGATGGAGGAAAAAGCTACATTGCTACTGAAATATATGTGATATTAAGTACTGTGTTTAAATAAGGAGTCAAGATTTTAGATATATCCTGTTTTTCTTTTAAAAAGTAGCAATACCTAGAAAAGTCTCAAGTCCTTAAGACCTGGCTGTTAAAACAAGTTATAATCTTCTTTCGTAAGTGGGAAGATCTTATGTAGTCATTTTTTTTGTGGGAGGGGGTTAGAATTTTCTTGCAGTGGTGATAGATTGCCACTATTAAACTAACAAATTAATTCTCCTTTGGTGATTTTTGGAAAGCTTCTATGATGCTCCCCATTAAAACTGAGGTGTAATGAATCCATGGCCTCTTCAAGATGCTGAATGGACCTGTCTGAAGTTGGTGTTAGGGTAACAACCCCTAATATGCTTTATTGTCATACATTGCTTTGGCAGCTGGTTCACAGTATGTCACCTGGCCCCAGAGCTTCACACCTCTCAGTCCCTGGAGGGGCTGGGCAGCCTTGGCCTTGAACAGCTGCATCAGTTTACCTGGGAGTCCCCGTGTTGTCCTTTTCTGTGTGTGTCATGACGGGGGAAATACAGGAATTACTGCTTAGTAATGCTAACACCTCTCAGAGTTCTGGATGTGATCCTAGAGGCTGTCATCTTGACATTCTTTGGCATATCCTAATGCGGTTTAGGAATTCTCATAGAAGCAGATAAGGTAGTGAGGAAGTGGATCCCATAGGTTAATTTCCCTAAGTATTGGCTGAGGATCTGAGACAGTGAAAACACATGGGGTTGAGTGAGTGTTGCAGCTGCAGACCATGTGGGCCAAAATCCTGTTACTGTTTGGTCATTCATTGATCACAGAGAGGCTTTCTCTTTGCATCTCAGGCTTTAGTCTTTGAAATGGGAAAACTTTAATTTGTCCAGTTCTGGGGTTCTTGTGGAGACAGATGAAGGTAGCAGGCGAAGGGGACAGAAACAGAGGTTGCTGTTGGAGCTTCATTCATGTCCATTAGTGTCTCCTGCCTCCCAGGCCCGCCCCTGCTGTTCCTTCTGGTCTGGGTGCAGGCTCCCAGAGGAGGGCTCAGCGCTAGACCTCCCTGTGCGCACTGAGACCGATGAGCAGAGTGGATGTGGAGTTCCGGGAAATTAGTTTATCTGTGCTGCCACATAAGAAGTCGTGGACTCTGTAAGAAGTTTAATTTAGTCCTTTGCAGTATGATCCTGGCTATTTTTTCCCCCAGGACCTTCTCATAGCTACATCCCATGAGTTTATGATACAAGGAGATTAAATCATTTATTTTGTTTACTGAGCACCTGCTCTGTACTAGGCTTTTTGTGCTGTAACATGTTATGGCTACAATACCTCTAGATGTGTTTCTAAAACATTGTTTCTATGACCTCAAACAAATCACCTAAACAAACACATTAAAATGACAATATATGAAAACGAACAAAATTCATTATGTCCAGCCATGCAGCTCCAAGAAAGCAAATATCTTTCGTCTTTTTCGTACTTCCCTAAGAAGTAAGATCTCTCCCCTAAGTCTGTCACTGTGAGGGTGGAGTCCTGAGACCCTTGAAATCTTCAGAGCATTGAAGGTGCTGTTTTCAAAGTGTGTACAGAATATGATGCGCAGGGCAAGCCCACTACAGTGATGCCCCATCAGTTTCTCAACCCAGCACTGCTGACATACAGCTCTTTGTTCAGTTTCTGGCAACTGCACTGTTAGACTGGCCATCAGTGAACTAAAACACAGCATGTATGTCTGTGCTGAAATCTTTTTTTAAAATGTTAACCCTCCCTGGCATAGTGGCAGATATCTGTAATTCCCAAAATTTGGGAGGCTGAGTTGGAGGATCACTGTGAATTCAAGGCCAACCTGGGCTCTATAGTAGTTCAAGGCCAGCTTGGAATACATAGAGATCTTGTCTCAAACATTTTTAATTAATTAATATGTTAACCCTAAAAAATGAAAACTTTAAAAATGTTAATCTTTATTTCTGTGCTAAGCATTTGAACCTTAAGTCAAAGACCTGAAAATCTATTATTTTTACTCTTTTCATAATTCTCATAGGTGCATACTATCAGGGTATCACCTTGGTGTAGCAGTTTACTTCAGTATCACTAAAATCATTTGGAAGTAACTTGGGCATAATTCAGAGTATCTCTGAATCACTGTTGTAATATTGTATGTACAATGATTTATATGTATTGTGTTATTCTTATGATGTTTTTTTAAAATCTTCATTGTGAAGTCAAGTTAGCTAGTTTATATTTGATTTTTGAAAAAGAGAGAACCCTTGCTTCTGAATAATTTCCACTGCTCAAACTAAAATGTACTGTTGTAATGTTTTTGTTACAGTATATGGACGTTTTGGATGTTTTAAAAGTAGTTGTCTATTAGTGAAATTTTAAAACAAAACTTTGATCATTCCTTTGAAAGTTTAATATGTTTAAGTTAATATATTAATTTTAAACATGACTGGTTAATTTCAGTGTTAAAGGAAGTCTACTTTGTATTTGTTGCTACTCCTGTAGTTGAGCATAAATTCTATCAGTCGTGTTATCTTGTTAGATCCTCTCCAGTTTAACATTTTATATTTTAGGATTATCTTGACATATATAAAGATTACAGGTTTGCAGGTGTGAACTTTAAAACCAAAATATATGGTATACTGTATATTATGTGTTGAAAGCCACTTTCTTTCACTGATAAATTAGAAAAGTAGTTGGCCACATGAAGGTACAATTCGTAATTGCATTTCTCAGTGGAAATTTTACTGACCATTTCTAAAGAATGTTGTTTATAACTAAAAACATCTAAGAGAATGGAGAAGGCTAAGAATCTAGACTCTGTCTGCTTCTCTTTTCTTTCTCTTAATTTAGTTGGGTGGTTTCAAGGGAAGAACATTAGGAATATCAAAAAGTTCTGAATATAATATGAATTCAAGTGTTTATAAACTTTTTAAAACTCTTGCTCCACAAGTAAGTTGTTATTCTTTATGAATTCAGCATTAAAGAATAAGAGTAACTTAAGAACAAGAAGCAATGTTAATTCATAACCTGCTGTATACTCTCCCAATATGGAATTATTAAAAATGAAATTGGAAGTTCTCTAATATTTCTTTTCTTTTTCTATTAAGTTGCTATAGCCCAAGGTGGAGCAATCCAGATTTCTAACCCGGGATCTGAAGGTGTTCAGGGACTGCAGGCATTAACAATGACAAATTCAGGAGCTCCTCCTCCCGGTGCTACAATTGTACAGTATGCAGCACAGGCAGCTGATGGCACCCAGCAGTTCTTTGTCCCAGGCAGCCAGGTTGTTGTTCAAGGTATATTTTATTAATCTAATACATTTACAGTACCTATAGATTATTATATCATACACTTCAGTGGTGATTTCATAGTTTTATAAAATATACCGGAGGTAGCTTTTGGGGGGAGGCCCCTTGAAAAGGCTTGGAGAAAAAATATTTTAATTATTAAACAAATTAAGTAATTTGTATGATACTCACTACTCCAGATTTTAGTGGCTCTAATGAAAGGTTCAATTCAGAGTAGCACGATACAGAAAGGAAGTGGGAAAATGAATGGATTTTTAAATTAAGCATAATAGCCTTTGTTTGGGGGTCATAAATATTGTACCTAATATATTTCTAATTCCTGTTCTCTGAGGATTTAAGTATGCAGCCTATGATTCCTTGAATGTTGGCATTTCTCCAGCTATTACATTTAAGCCTAAATTTAAGACAACTGGTTTAAAAACAAACACTGGATTTTTTGTTTTTATTTTTTATAGCCTGAGTCTGAGGAATTCATTCTAGCTCTTATGAAAGCTGACAGTAGCAAAACAAAATAATTGTAATGTAGCCGGGCGTGGTGGCGCACGCCTTTAATCCCAAAAAACCAGGGCCGGGAGTTTGGCTCAGCGGCTTAAGCGCCCATCAGGCAGGCGCGAGGTTATGAGCTAGATCCCCGGTGCCACAAAAAAAAAAAAAAAAAAAATTGTAATGTAACCTAAGCTTTTTTAAGGTTTCCAAAGATTTCAATTAAATTTGAGAAGTGTAGCATTTTAATTCCATTCAGTTGTGTTTACAACAACTATAATATCACTTGCTTTTTTTTTTTTTTTTTTGTGGCACCGGGGATTGTACTCACAACCTCGTGCCTGACAGAGCAGGCGCTTAAGGCACTGAGCCAAACTCCCGGCCCTAGTTTTTTGAGGCAGGGTCGCACTATGTAGCTCAGGCCGGCCTTGCGCTCGCGTTGTAGCCCAAGCCAGCCTCGAACTCACAACGCTCCACCTACCTCAGCCTCCCGAGTGCTGGGATTAAAGGCGTGCGCCACCACGCCCGGCTTATAATATCACTTTCAAAATCATTTATTTCTGTTCCTCTGGGTCCATTTGCTTAGAAGTCATAGCACTAATTTTAAGGAAGATAATATCACTTATTTTAGTTTGCAAGTATTGCAAATATGGAAGAAAGACTATAGTTCGTTGGTGATTATTAAGCTTTACTGTTCTGTGTTTTGGGGGTTTTTATGGACTCTAGTAAAATTAGAATGAAGAAATAAAGTGGTGATATTTATGGAGTAAAAAATTTATACTATTTTAACGTAAAATTACAGTCACCTGTTTCATTTTTCCCAGAGTCATGAATCCTATATGTCTAAGTGGATAATCTTGAGGAATAGTTACAAATTTGATTCTTTGGTAAATAGTTTTTATAATTTTTTGTTTTATATATGTAAAGTTTGTACCTTGAACTCATTTTCTTCCATAAGTCATAAAATTATTTTTTTATATTGCCTTCTATGAACTTTCTAGTTTTAAGTTCTTAATCCATCTAGAATCTATTTCTTATAGTATCAGTTGAGAATCCATTTTAAATTTTTTCTCTGTATATGGAGCCTCTACTAATGGTTTTTCCTTTCTTAATTTGTGAGAAAATCTTAATTTTACGATAGGTTCTCATGTATACTTGGATCTGTCTCAGAAGTGTATTGTCGCCATTCTTTTGTGTATTTGTTTTGGGCAGTACTGGGGATGGGCAGATTTACCCAGCTACTCACTCACAACCAAGCACTTTCCACTGGCCGTTATCCCAACCCTTTCATAATTTTATTTTGAGACACAGTCTCCCTAAGTTGGCACAGTGTGGCCTTGAACTTGCAATCCTCCTGCCTCAGTTTCCTGAGTAGCTGGGATTGCAGGCATGTGCCAGTGTACTTGGTTCTCCATTCTTCTTCTTCTATATGACAGTATCATCCTTGTTTGCTGTGTCATGAAACAAGTTCGCCTTTTTGTCTTTTTTTGACGTTAATCTAGCTATCTGTGAACCATTCATATGTGTTTAGAGTAAGTTTGAGTTTCTAAGTAACAATAATAATGATAAAATACAAACCAATGATGAGATTGTATTTAATATATAGATTTTAGAAAGAGCTGGAGTCTTTATAATGTTAAAATGACCTATCACAAACCCCCAGATATCTCATTTATATAGATCTTTCTTTCTTTTAACAGTTTACATTTTTTTCCTCCATGGAGATCTTGCTCAATTTGTTCCTAAAGGCTTTCTGGTATTTCCTGCTATTAGGCACCACACTGTATTTTTCTATTACATTACTGGTATAGAGAAATCATGACTTTTTTAGAAAGTTGATCCCTTAAAAAAATAAAAATAAGCCAGGCATGGTGGCGCACGCCTTTAATCCCAGCACTCAGGAGGCTGAGGTAGGCGGAGCGTTGTGATTTCGAGGCTGGCTTGGGCTACAACTCGAGCGCAAGGCCGGCCTGAGCTACACAGTGTGACCCTGCCTCAAAAAAAGCAGGGCCGGGAGTTTGGCTCAGTGCCTTAAGTGCCTGCCCTGACAGGCGCGAGGTTGTGAGTTCAATCCCCGGTGCCGCAAAAAAAAAATAAAAATAAAAAATAAAAATAGAAAGTTGATCCTTTATTAACTTTGGTAAACTGTAATTACTTTTAATAACCTGCTGCTTATGTGAACTAATTTGTGATATCTTTATACCATATATACACAATAATATTTTGTTTCTTTGCTTCTGCCATTTATTATTCTTGTTTTTCTTCTCCTTTCCTCCTTTCCTTCCCCTCTTCTCTCCTCTTCCTCTTTCCTCTCTCTGTCTCACTCTCTCTCACTCTAAAGGCCAGTGGACATACTTGACATTCTTACCTCAGACACAGTATTTCTGTCCCACCCTGTGATGGCACAGAAGGGTCACATTGTTGCTCCCTTTCTGTACGCTCAGTCCTTACCGTCACTGGTCCTTCTGCAGCCTTAAATGCCGCCACCCTTGGCTCCCTCCACTTCCTTGAGGGTGCCTTCTCACTAGTTTTTCTTCGCCCTTTTCTGCCCCTTTGCTTCTCCTTGCTGCCTGGCTCTTGGTGCATCCCGAGTTGAGTCTTGTCCCCTAGACCCGAGCCCTCTCCCTGGATGACCTCGTCACCGCCCTGGCTCTCAGGCGTTGTGATGCCTCTCATCCCACCTACCTCCTCAGGCTCACGACTTCCGTTTCCCATCCCTTGTCTGCCTGGGTTTCCCAGCTTCATTGGTGGGCTACTTGCCCTCTGTGGCTTTTGGCTGGGAACCTGGGTGTGCTCTCTTCCTCTTGATTCCCTCTCTACCCAGAGCTTTGTGTAGCTCCCCCAACCCACCTGAGCCCCCGTCTTCACCCTGCGCCTGCCTCACCGGGCTCCCCGCCCCTTCCCGGACTTGGGTCTATGGCGCGCAGAGCTGGAAGCTGCTGGTTGAGGAACGGCGGCAGCTCTCTTCCCCTCCCCGTGACTCTGATGTTTCTTACAAAGGTCTCTATTCCCACTGCTTCTCCTCCCACGTCACACTAGTGTGCGGTTGAGAGTGGCGTTCCTAAAAGTCACATCTAAACCTGCGTCCTCATCCACGTGAGCTGCCAGAACGCAGTGCGGCACTGGGTGGCTTCCCCCGCACACATTTATTTTTCCCTCTGGAGGCTTCTAAACCCGCAGCGGGCCGAGGCATTCCAGCTCACAGACTCCGTCGTCTTTTTGTGCGTTGAGGGGCGAGGGAGGCGAGGGAGCTCTGTGGGGCCTGGTTTCTAAGGACACTGGACCCATTCAAGGGGCTCGACTCTCGAACCCTGCAGCCCTCCAGAGCCTACTCATCCGCCAGAGCCCCACTCCCCGCCACCACGTCGTTGCTCAGGGATTTCACCACAGAGACGAAGTGGGGGCACAAACATCCACTCCGAAGCATCCGGTCAGCCTCTGCTCAGACCCTTCAATGAATGCCTGGTATTTGCCTAACCCAAAATCCTTCATGTGGCCCAAATGATTGTTTGATCCTGGCTTTGCCCTTTTACTGGCCTCTGACCTCTCTCTCCCTTCTCTGTTAAGTAGCTCTTTCCTTCAGTTCCTGTAGTGAACCACAGCTTTCCCCTTCGCCCTGGCCTTCTGGTCTCCCTTGGGGTCTGACCCAACGCCGCCCCCAGCCGTGTGCCTGGGTGGGCTTGCAGGTTTATCCTACGGGGCGGGCGCTTCTTCCAGGAAGGCTTCCTGCCTGGTTCAGGCCACCCTGTGAGTTAGTTCCACTGGCCTCTCAGAAAGGCCATGCACTTGACGGGCCTCTGCTAGTTTAAGTTCTGTTGAGAGAAGGTCCTCAATACCCAGCAGAGTCCCTGGCATGAGAGAAATGTTCAGTAAGTCTGCACTGAATGAAAGTAAAATAGTGTTCCTCTGAGAAAATGTTACTCCTTCCATATACTGATTAAGTTTAGTCTAGGGAATGTATTAAAACTTTATGAATAGCAGTAAACAACTAAGCAACCAACTCCCTTCTTATTTTTTCCCCAAGGGCTGGGAATCCCTGTCCCTTTTTAATACTAATACTGTATTTTACTTATTAAAATACCTACAAGCTAATTTATTTTATTTATTTATTTATTTATTTATTTTTTGTGGCACCATGGGATTGAATTCACAGCCTCATACCTGCCAGGCAGGCGCTTAAGCCACTGAGCCAAACTCCCGGCCCTAGTTTTTTGAGGCAGGGTCGCACTATGTAGCTCAGGCCGGCTTTGTGCTCACATTGTAGCCCAAGCTGGCCTTGAACTCACAACTCTCCTCCTACCTCAGCTTCCCAAGTGCTGGGATTAAAGGCGTGTGCCACTACACCACCGCGCCCGGCTCTACAAGCCAATTTAAAGAAACGTTAACGTAAAAACAAAATTGAACTTTCAGAAATTAGAAATAAAATGTACTCATTCTACTCTTGGGCCTAAACCCATATGCATAGCTGGGGTGGAAAAGAGTTCCTGATGGAGGTTGACATTTAGGTTGAGCTCCAGGCTTTCTTGCTCCAGATATCTTCTTTGAAATCCCAGGCCCCTTTGCAGGAGCACCAGATCCCTCCAGACACATCACTAAGGACCTGAACATAAAATCCCTGGCATCATGGGGGATGCTTACTTGAAAAAGCGAAAATATGGGGACATGTCTTTCAGGTTGAACTCTAACCATATGAGGCAACAGGCTTTGTACAACCCTCTGAAATGTAGGGGGTCTCTGTGACCTGGCACTTACTTTTGTTCAGTAGCAATGCAAATAATTTTTCTCAGGCTATGGTCTGTTGTACTGTTGAACATTTGCTAGCTTTATCCCCAGCCTTACTATTGTTAAATTTTCTACAGTGATCCAGTTCCCTGTGTTCCAAATCATTAAATTATCCAAATAAAGTTTGACATTTAAAAATTTTTATAAACAATAATTTTAATTTATGAATTTAAAAATCAAAGCTTTTCAAAGGACTTCAAATAAAATAATGTGTTAGATTGAGTCATAAATTTCTATTTTTCTGAACCAGGAGAAGTCACATATCAGCACGTTCATAATTTGATAGTTCTGAAAGAATGCCATATAACTCTTACTGTATTGGCACAGTGACTTAAAAATTGTAGTTTCTACTTCCTTCCAGTGAAATTAGCAAGTTCTCTGTCACTTTAGGAATAGCTGCATTTTACGATGATGTAGCAAATGAAGAAACAAGTGAACAAAGGTGATTGGATATTTCTCACTTGGCAAATGTAGAGCTGCATATGAAACCCAGCATTTCTGTGCCAATTATCAGGCGTTTTCTTAAATGCACAAAGTTTAGCTCTTCAAGTACTTTTTTCTCTTTGGAGTTATGAGAAATACATAGGATTTATCCCATCCCTTTTACCTAGAAACCCTGAACACAGCAATAATAAAGAAGTAGATTCAAAAGATGCAGCTATGTAGCTTTTAATGTGAAAAAGACTTTTTTTTTAAACCCAGAGCTCATTTCAACAGATTTCTATGTAAAAAGGAAAAAAAGGAGTGTGACATGGTTTATTACAGGAAGAGTTTTTGTAGGGCCTTTGGTTTCAGAGAGCTTCTCAGTGACAAAGCAAATTGATGGCAGTGATAGGCCAGTGATGTCATTGTGATGTCAGTGCTCCTACTTATCTTGCACATGCCGCTAGCTGGGAACACTTTATGTTGCACTGATAGGGGAAACAAGACCAATCTGTATGCAGAAGCCCATCATGGCTGTGACTGGAGATGAAACAGGTAAGAGTGGAAAACGGGGTTTCAATTCATTCCGCAGATCTTTTTGAAGTTTATAAACGTACTTAGGAACCCCTGCGTGCTTCAACGTATTTCCTAGGCAGTTAGAAGCAAGAAGTTTCTCTTAATGTTTCTTTGTGTATTCAGATCACTTTGGTAAGGCATCTTAGTGTAATTGCTTCTTTGTTTAGTGTCAGATGGCTTGCAGGGTCACGGCACGCCTCTTACCCCGTTTCTTCCTTCTCTCCTCGCGTGCCCCCCTCCACCCCCCGTCTTTCTCCCTCCCTCCCTCTCGCTCTCCCTCTCCCCCTCACCTCCCCCTCGTCCTCCCTCCCCTCCCGTCCCTTCTTAGCTGTTCTAAAATAAGCTATTATTTCATCTGCAACCTGTTGCAAATTCAATCCAGCAACAAGTTAAATACATGTACTGTTTATGCTGTAAAACTTTAAGCTCCTGATTTCACCGCCGTGTCCGGAGGCAGCTGCCAGCAGCCCTGGACGTTTGCGCTCACCACTCTCCTCCTGTATTTAAAGTGGTCTGTTCCTCAGCTAATTGAGTTCAAAGGGCTGACGTCATTACATTTCCTGGAATCGAGTTTCAGCAGGGAAGTGGAAAAGTTAAACTCCTAGCGAGCTGCAGATTGACGTCAGCCCCGAGTCATGTTGTGATTTAGTCAGTTCCTTTCTGCTTTGTCAAACGCCGCTGCCAGATGGAGAATTGTTAACTAGCTCACCGCAGCCCTATCTCCAAGATCACCCTTAGGCTGCATAGCTTTTCTTGTCAGCCTTACGGTAACATTTCTCAGGAGGTAAGTTTGTGCTTGAGGGGGAGAGCATTGCAACGCCGGCAGTGCTTGATGAGTGGAACTCCGTGTCTGGCCAGGGTGGTAGTGGTCAGCTCCTGGCTCCCGATGCAGTGCCCTGCACGTGCGCGGTGACAAGTAAACTATATACAGGCTAGAGGAGTCCTGGGCTGCTACTCCACTTTGGGAACTCGGGGGTCCGAGCGCCCTCTAACGCCCAGTCGGGGAAGTACTCGTCTCTGTAGTGTTTTCCCAACCTCTGGTATTTGTGTAAACTTGTACGTTCTTTATGTGGGTTGCCTTTTCTTAGTTACAAACAAGTGATTTTGCAAGACTTAGTTACTAGTGACTTTTGTGTGATTGTAACATTGGTTTTCTAATGGTTTTATTTGTAACCCAGTTTTGACTTTGCAGTCGAGTTCAGAATGAATGGATCATTAGAGTTTCATCACACGTCAGCTCTTTAGTTAGTGGGTATCGGCCCTATTACTTACTGGGTTGGAATATTCCATTGTCTTGAGCAAGTACAACTACATTAAATTGCTTTTAAGTTTGTCTTAGTTTTTTTGTTCAAAGAAGTTTCTGTGAAGTTATAGAAGTGCTACAGATTGTCATTGCTCTCAAATGACATAATTTGTGTAAGACAGATAACTTTTTAAAGTGATTTCAAATATTGTATGTCATATGACTCTTAGAATCAAAAGGCATTTCTCTGCATACGTTTACTTTCTATAATTTGTTTATATTTTCCTTCAACTAACTTTAATTCCTATTCACTATTTGACTCAGCATAAATAAGTAATACAATAACAAAATAATTAAAAATACCAAGTATATTTAAAAGCAAATGTTTAAGGTAAATAGTTCATTAAACTTTTAACCATTGCTTGCTTATAAATTAAAAGAACATTTTTATATATGTATGTTAATAGAATGAACATATCATCCTTGATGAATTTATTTTGTGTTATCAATAATACTTATACGTAGTTTCCCCTTTTTTATTTTTTTTTTTATTTGAGCCATAGTTTCCCTTTTTAATTTAAAAATTTCCAGATCCTTAAATTTAAAAATATCAAACAATACAGAGTATTTTTTCACAAGCCTTGATTATGCTTTTAGAATTATTTTTCAAAATCTGGTCAATTCTAACAGAATCAGAGCTATTTGAAAAGCTACATAAAAAACAAAAAACAAAAAATTTTTTTTTTGTATCAGGAATCAAACTCATGACCTCACATTTGCCAGGCAGGCGCTGTGCCACCGAGCTATGTCACGGCCTTTTTTTGTCATTTTGAGTTAGGGCCCCACTATGTAGTTCAGGCTGGCCTCAAACTCACAATGATCTTCCTGCCTCAGCCCCCGAGTGCTGAGACTAACTTTCTTCCTTCCTTCCTTCCTTCCTTCCTTCCTTCCTTCCTCTTTCTTTCTTTCAAGACAGGGTCTTGCCAAGTAATTCAGGCTGGCTTTGAACTCACTGTGTAGCCCATGCTGGCCTCAAACTCAGCAATTCTCCTGCCTCAGCCTCCCAAATTCTGGGAATGCAGGTATGCACCACCACACCAGGCATCATTTCTTTTTTAAGAGCCAAAAGAGCACAGGATTTAAGGAATTTTTCAAAGATATAGCTGAGTGGCTTTCAAAAGCAGACTTTTGGATTCTCAGTCCTAGCTGAGTGAGTTGGCAAAACAAGGGACTTGATCTAGAATGTCAGGCAAAGTTTTTGACCACAGGCAGCATTTTATATCATGATTTAGTTTCAAATACAATACCCATAGTTTTTTTTTTCTTTCTTTCTTTTTTTTTAAAATGCTGTTCTCGAGCCATGAAATTGATTTTATGACATACTGATAGTCCACATCTTAGAGTTGAGAAAAGCATGAACTTGAGTAAATTTAGGTTCTTACCATGAATGACTGGCCTGGAAAAGATTTTAGCGGTATTTACTTACAGAATCCTGAAAATTATGATAAAAAATGAATATCCATAGTATATCTATTGGATATCATTTAAATTTTAGAGTTGTTTTATTCATAAGTTGACTATGAGAGCCGGGAGTTTGGCTCAGCAACTTAAGCGCCTGTCTGGCAGGCGCGAGGTTGTGAGTTCGATCCCTGGTGCCACCAAAAAAAAAAAAAAAAAAAAAATCATAAGTTGATTATGTTAGAAGTGAAACTTCCTCTTTTATATTCTTAGTATGTTGTATTCGAGCTGGATTTTCAAATTGTTAATAACAAATGTTCCCACTATTCAAATTTTTGATGCATGAAAACAAGGATTCGTTACCTTTGTGAAAGGACGCTGTTGGTTATGGTTTTTGTTAGGAAGATTCGACATAAAAGAATGGTGTTAATAGCTTCTTGAATATGGTAACAGAGCAAGATATAATCATGTTGGGAGTGAAAATAACAAGTCTCTTATCTACCTTAAGTTTCAGTAAAACTCCAAAGCTCTGTGGAAGGTGAAATTAAAAAGCTATTATGCTATTTTTCTACTATTTTTGAAAAATAAATTAATGTAGTTGGATATTTATTTTACATTGCCCTATTTCATTTTACTGCATGAATATATTGCTTAATAATATAATTATGATACTTTGCATTGATGTAAATATTATAATATTAAAAAGTCACTCAGTGTTACAAATAAGCACAAATACAAATTGAAGGAAGTGCTTTCAGAGGAACTGTCAGCTTGGGAGTGACACACAGGCAGCAGGAAATACGAGTGAAAGGATCAGGGTGGGGGTCACGGAGGACACCATACACAATGGCTGAAAATGGAGAAGTGTCTAACTGATGAACACAGGGCAGATACTATTCCACTCATCCGTGTGTGACCACATGCAGTTAAGAGTGGGTAAAGGACTCTTCCAAACTGACCAGAGGTAGCAAGTGTGGAACCGGTGTGGGTCTTCACCCAGCTCTGGTTCTGCCTCTACCACACTGCTTTGCTGTCAGAATTCAGCTGCATTGGTGAACAAATGCTAGTGTAACAAGAGGAACAATAGCGTACCATATGCAGCCTTTAAGTACATTGAAGGAAATTAGCATCATTTGAAACAACCTGCGAAGGTTATGTGTAACTGAGCTTGGTTGTGGTAATCGTGTCTCTCTCTCTCTCTCTCTCTATATATATATATATATCTCAAAGCATCACATTGTACTTCTCAAATACATACAATGCTTATTGTCAACTGTTTCTCAATAAAGCTGAAAAATATTTAATGACGACAACTATGTGGTCTGTGTGTTATAGTACTTGTTACAATTTTGAAATGTTCAGTGCTTAAACAGTCATTTTTATGTAGGATTTAATTTTCCCGGAAAAAGTGGAGCAATGGGGCAGAGAAGGTTCTGACAACGCGAGGCATGGGTGAGGCTGATTTGTGAGTTAGGAGTGGTGGTGGTGTGGTAGGAAGTGGGGAGACGGCCAGGAAGCAAAAGTGAGGAGGTGTCTAAAATGTGTTTATCCAGTTATCATGCTCAGGGCTGCATGTCTCAGTAAGTAAATAATCAAAATCATCATCATTTGGGGTGTTGACAAATTACTTTGCTTTTAAATCTATTAAGATAGGTTAAAAAAAAGATAGGTATTTATCTGAGCTCTTTACTTACATCTTTGTTTTTTACTTTGATTTGTGGGGTTTTTCAGATTTCTTCTTAACATTCTGAGAAGAATGCACCATTTGGTCATTTATGCTTCCCTGTTTTAGATGATTATATGTACTGAGAAAGATAGCTTATGTTTTAATAATTTATCATCTAAGGGGATATTCTTTTGACATATTTTTACTCAAGTAAGGCATAAGAGCCATATGTTTTGATTCCTCAAGTGTAGTAAAAGAACAAACTCGAGGGGAAATTTTATTTATACATAGTATAAGCCTTGTAACTAATATATAGTATATGCATAATTTGGAACATTGTCTTTTCAGAATTTAAGGAAGGGAAGAGGAAGGGAACTAACTTGTGCTGAATGACTTCCACATGCCAGGCACTGTGCTAAACTCTTTGACATATATTATAGGGGTTGTTGTGAGTATTAAATGAGACCATGTATCCCCATTTTACAGATGAGGAAACTGAACTTGCCCCAAGTCACATGGCTGGTAAGTGGCGGAGCTGAACTAGAACCCAGCCTCCAAACCCCATGCTTTTCCTGCTGTACAGTACCATGTTGAAATTAAAGCTTGCCAAGACAGGTATGAAGTCAATGACCAGAGTTACAAGTTGCAGTTTTCCCCATGAAATATTTGTATTCACACCCCGCATACTTTTTTTTTTTTTTGGTATCAGGAGTTCAATGATTAGAAATACATCATAATTAGAACACTGAACTTCCAAAATGCCGTTACATGGATGTAAAGTGTATCGAAGGGAAGATGTAGGAAATGATGCCTTTAATAAAGCAAGGCCACCTCGAATGAACACCTCACACCCTGTCATGCTTCCCATATCAAAGTGTTAAAGATGTCCCCGTAAGTCTGCAGGGAAGACCGCTTATTTTAGACATCGCTAATGGCAGTGGCTGTGCCAAGCCCCAGGAGTAGGCCACGGTGTCCACACACACACACCCCACACAGGGCACCCAGTCTGCCAAGTGCTGTGAAAAGGTACTGTTCCTGCTTGTCTCAAAGTTCAGCTTGTCTGAAAAGAATCAGTATCTAAATATATTTTTTTCATTATCTGTCGCCAGTCATAATGTTTAAGCCCCCACCAATGACCTGTATATTTTCAGAAAATAAAGATGAAATTCTAGGTTAAGAAATAATTTGGATACTTCTAGTAGTTAGGGCAGGACATGGCCTTTATAGGAATGAAAATACGTCACCAAAGAATGTAGGATGGTTCTCTGAACTGTGATCTTGGTATCTAACCTGCTTTAAATTACCACTGAATTCATAATAGTATTACAAACTGATGCTTATTAAAACAGTCTTTCACAACTTGTTTCAAAAATAAAACATTTTGACATTTAGATTTCCTCAAATTGAAATTCTTTTTTGCCTGTATCTTTCTAGTATACTTTATAAAAAGATTATATTTGGATATATGGAATCTATTCATTGACCATTAGAAGTGTACCATCAGCCAAGTGTGGTGGCGATGTCTGCAATCCCACCACATGGGAAGGCTGAGGCAGAAGGATCACAAGTTCAAGTTCTACCTGGGCAACTTAGTAAGACCTGTCTCCAAAAAAAAAGTAAAAAGTACTGGGGATTAATCTTAGTGAAGAGGCTCTGGGTTCAATCCCCACCACCACAAAAAAAGTACACCATCTTACAGATTCTTTTTTTTTTTTTTTGGCAGCACTGAAGATCAAACTCACAACCTCACACCTGCCAGACAGGCGCTTAAGGCACTGAGCCAAACTCCTGGTCCTAGTTTTTTTTGAGGCAGGGTCACACTATGTAGCTCAGACTGGCCTTGCATTCGTGTTGTAGCCCAAGTCGGCCTTGAACTCACAATACTCCTCCTACCTCAGCCTCCCAACTGCTGGAATTAAAGGCATGCACCACCATGCCAGGCTCTTACAGATTCTTTGGGCTCCTACAGAAATTTATTCTAATTTCTACTAAATTTACACTACATTTATACTAATGTATATTTCTGACTTGAACTAATGAGCTATAAAAAAAATTTTATTTGTGTCAAAGAAAATAAGACGAATATATGATATCTGAAATATTTTAATAATACTTGATTTATCTAACATCCCAGAACTAATATATTAGCTACATTATCTCCTTCCAAGTTATTTTAAAATCATGTTTTTTTCTGAGCTATTGCTTTAAATGTTTTACAAATACTTAATTTTGGAATTGCCATTGTCCTTCATACCGCCAAGTTTGGTCTTCAAGGGTGGCCGTGGTTTTGGAAAGAGGCAAAAGTTGATCGGAGCCATTGCTGGTGTCCGTTTTCCTCTGTCAAGGCCTCCTGTGTCTCCTTCCCCCTTCATAAGTATCCTTAAAGGAATTCTCGTGCATCATGCCTCACACTTTCTTGTCTTATTGTCGAAAACACCATTGTATACAAAATGAAAGCAGAGGAACCCTCTGCACCTTTCTATCTGGGGCACTTCTTTGTGAGTAGTGTTTAGAAAGATCAGCCCTGGCACCAGGTTTGCATTCAGGCTGCCTGCAAATGTCAAGATGATGACATGTAGACTTCTCATTCGTCACTGAGCATTGTTCCAGTTTTAGAACGTCTGTGCAGCCTCCAGCTGTTGTATTGTTCCAGCCTTTATTATCCCATAACTTTCTTCCTTGGACGTGGGCGTGGAGCAAAGCAGGGAGGGCTCAGCTGTTCTGTCCTCCCTCCCATCTCCTTTGACAGTGTATCAAGACATTTAAAAAGCTTAGGTGTATTCACTGGTTTTCTTAAGTATTCCAAAGCTATAAAGTTTTCTTAAACATATAATAAGACATGCATGCAGTGTTTTGAATAGTCACAAAAGCAAAAACACAAAATTTAGGCCAAGCATGCCTGTGATCCCAGCACTCTGGGAGACTGAGGCAGGAGGATTATGAGTGCAAATCTAGCCTGGACTGCATACCAAGATCCTTTGTCAAAAATCCAAACACCAACTTGGCTACTTTCAGTGATAATATACAATTTAAGTAAAAAAGTTGTTATATTTGGAAAATTTTTCTCACTCAGTGTGTATAATACATTTTAAAAAAACGACAGGAGCTGGGTGTGGGCACACACCTTTAATCCCAGCACTTGGGAGGCTGAGGTAGGTGGAGTGTTGTGAGTTTGAGGCTGGCTTGGGCTACAATGTGAGCAAGTCTGGCCTGAGCTACATAGTTGTGACCCTACCTAAAAAAAAAAAAAAAAAAAAAATAGGGCTGGGAGTTTGGCTCAGTGGCTTAAGACCTGCTTGGCATCCGTGGGGTTGTGAGTTCGATCCCCAGTGCCAACAAGAACAAACAAACTAACAAAAAATCAAGACAATACTGCGTTTTCTTCTGATTGGCATCTGATTCAGATCAATTTTTATAGAATTTAATATCTTTTAAACTATTTGGGGGGAAGTTGAGACAAGGTTTCACTATGTATTTCAAACTGGCCTTGAACTTGCTGTGTAGCAGTCCTCCTGCCTCAGTGTCCTAAGGGCTGAGGTTAAAGGCATGCACCACTACAACCCATTCTAAACCATTTTTCTTGCATTTAGCTTTGAAGAAAGTATATATTTTGTGATACTTCATCAAAATATCAAACTAATTTGGACCACACATTCTGAAAGTTGAAGCATTAGTGGTAGAAACATTCAAAGTCATCTATCTTTTCTAGGAAGCAGTGTACATTGCAGTTGATAGATGAATTCTGAATTTAAATTAGGGAACTATGAATTTACTTTCAGTATTAAACCTGAATACTAAGTATATACTAAATCTGTCTTTAACTGGATGATTATACCATATTTAGAAAATATTTTTTAAAAAATGAATACTAAGGCCAGGAACCAACTTAAATCTTTTCTCCTTAAATAAATAAATAAATAAATAAAGATACTGAGAAATGTATTATTTTCCCAAAAGAAAGACAAAAATGATCTTTTTTCAGAGAAGCCAGTTTTACAAAGAACTTTGCTGGGCTTTTTGTTATTATTGTGGTTTTTAACTGAAGCACAGAAAGCTGGATTCCTTCCCTTGCCTGAATTATTTTTTCGCAGAAGGACACTGAGGGGCTGTTTCGGGTGAGCTTTAAGCACAGGGAGCCTCTCCTGGGTGTGCGCAGACAGTGCAGAGCTGTTCAATGACGATGTTTGTGGGCCGCTCTGCAGCTAGCTCTCACTGGCTTGCTGGAGTTGGTTGTTAAACTTTCAGCCTTTTTGTGAGCTGTTATTAAAAATTAAATATGTGTGCATACTTGTACATAGACATATTTAAACTCACACGTTTAAATAAATGACTCAAAACCCATCATTTCTAATGTTTTTATCTGTGCTCTTGAACTTGCATCTCCGTTCTCTGTGTACTGTACAACTCGCTTGCCTTTTTCTTTCCAACTTATGTTCAGTGAAGTCACTAAGCATTTTGAAACCGGCCATGGTAAAAGTATTTCTACTGTGGGGATCATGAAACATAACTAAGATCAGGGCCCCCCCACCCCATCCCAGAGCTGTTTCTTAAACATTTGTCAGCACGCTGTTGATTTTAGGCTGAATGGACTATAGTTTAAAAGCCTGTCTTCTTTAGTCTCTGATAAAAACTTGTCTAAAATGCATTTGGACAGTTTTTCTACCATAAATATGGAAAGCATGCTGACATGATCATATCCAATGCCAGAGAATCTTTGACATTTAAAAGTCCCCTCACGCTCGGAATAAGCATCTTCCACATTACAAGATCACCTCTAGTGACATGTAAAAAGTACGTTACTTCCAGGATAATTGGATGTGAAATTTCAACTCCTGAACTGTGTATGTGAAGCTTGCATTTTGTGTCATTGCAGCGGCCACGGGTGACATGCCAGCCTACCAGATCAGGGCTCCTGCTACTGCTTTGCCCCAGGGCGTGGTGATGGCTGCCTCACCGGGAACCTTGCACAGTCCCCAGCAGCTGGCAGAGGAAGCCACTCGCAAGCGAGAGCTGAGACTGATGAAAAACAGGTGCGGTGTTTGCTAGCGCTCAGGAACTGCTTTGTAGACACACGGTTTATTACTGTGGGGCTTTGAGAAACATACACTCTTCTCAAGCTCTGTCTCCCAAATTAGGTGTTAATGTGGTATTGTATGTGGATTTGTGTTTTCCCCGCATGTAAAGATGACAGCAGCTCTTCAGGTCGATTCTCGGCCACAGAACGATCCATCAGCGGGGGTGCAGCCCTGTCGGCTGGGGGGTGGTGGTGGTGGTAATGTTCAAAAGATGCATTCTTGTTTTGAAGCGATGTAAAGATTTTGTTACAAGTGACGATTAAAATTTTGTGTATGATACTTACTTTGTGAAAAAGTATGGTGACAATTATAACTTTTTAGTTTTTATTAGCAAAAGAAATGTTAGAGCATTTCTTTTTTTGTTTTTGTCATTATTACAGTGAGATGCATATTATTGTAAGAGAATTCTGGTCAAGATATGATTGCAAAATAACAAAAAAAGTGGCTCCACTACTTATAGATAGCTGCTAATATTATAAGTTATATGCCTAATATATATATATGTATATATTCACATACATGCTTTCAGTCTACTACTCCTTATTTATTCTCAGCTATTTTTTTCTCCATCTCTGTAATTTTGATTAATTTTAAAATGAGGGTCTTGCTATGTTACTCAGGCTAGGCTCAAATTCATGATCCTGCTGCCTCACCCTCCTGAGTAGCCAAAATTTTAGGCATGCACCACTGTGCCCAGCTGAAATTTTAGTTTTTGAGGATCAGTGTATCACAAAATCCTATATGCCAAAATTTTTAAAAAGGTAAACCTTTATTTTGTTAAACTCACATGTTCTTTTTCCTGTTAGTTCCTATGGGGGATGATACAAATTAATTTGATCTCAGCAGGAGCAGAATTATCTCACAGTTTCCCACTAGTCTTGTCTCCTACTCTTAAACTATAAACAGTGTCCTCAGCGTAAGAAAAGAAAACATTTCAGATGGGATCGTCTGCTTGCTGTGGCCAGGACCAGGGTCATTAATTTATTAGGACACAGCTAACCTAGTTAGTCTATACATTCAGGCCTCTGAGCCTCTGAGTTCATCACCATCCTTCATAACAGCAGGGACCAGAAGCAGCTATATTGAGCTTCCTAGTCATCTTTTAAATGACACAATTCGATATAAGAATCCCTAAATTGGCTAGCATTCTCAAACTTACTTGCTTCAGTGAGTGTTATATGGTATTTTGAATGCTGGAAAATGCAACAAGTAACCAGAAATAGGACCAGAAGGATCCACACAATAATGGGGCTTGTCCCAGGTGTACTGAGTCCTGCTGAGTTCATACTCTCTATCTATGCTGTTCAGAAACCCCCAAGGGGCTGGCTCGATGGGCTCACACAGTATGGTAGTTGTTTCATGGCAGTCTTGTTATCAAAGATCCTAACTTAGATCTGATGGAGAACTATTGATGCTTTAAAATTGTACTTTCTGGGCTGCAGGTGTAACACAATGGCAGGGTGCTTAGCTGGCGTGCAGAGGGTTTGGTGCCAATGCCCAGCAAAGAGAGGTGACAGACAGAGAGACAGACTAATAGATGGATAGACTGATAATTGGATAGATTGATAGATAGATAGACTGATACATAGGTAGATAGAGAAATAGACAGTTTGATATGGTTGGAATTTTCTGAGATTTCAAGAGCTCTGAATATAATTGCTTCTCTGGTAATATGAACATTATGTTTAGTTTAGAAATTTAAAATCTGCCAATAATGCTAACTGTAAAATTGTTCATTGGTGTCATATTTTACCCAAAGAAAATAAAAAAGGAAAGTAGTCTTTATTTTCACTTTTGCTGTCATTCTCTCCCCTTATTTTTAATTTCAAAATTCTTACAGTAATAATACCAGTGTAAGTTCAATATAACATTAGGCAGTGGGTTCTCATAAACATGCCACCAAGCTATGTAGACATACAGAAGAGCTCCCTGAGGGGAAAAATTTATGCAAGTTTAGTACTTACAAATATCTTTTTTGTTTTATTTTGTTTTGTTTTGTTTTTTCATACCAGGAATTGAACTCACAACCTTGTGTCTGCTAGGCAGGCGCTGAGGCCACTGAGCTAAATCCCCTGCCCTATTTTTTGAGATAGCGTCTCACTATGCAGTTCAGACTGGCCTTGAACTCACTTTGTAGCCCAGGCTGGTCTTGAACTCACAATGATCCTTTTGCCTCCTGAGTGCTGGGATTAAAAGCTTGTGCCACCATGCCTGGCTCTTTTTTTTTGTACCGGGGATTGAACTCACGACCCTGCACTTGCCACGCAGGTGCTTATACTGCTGAGCTAATTCCCAGACATTACAAATATCTTATGAATAATAACTACTAACACTTATTGGTGGGCTACAATTAACCAAGGAAATGGAGGCTTCCATTTCTAGGTAGTTTTTGTTCCTCCATAGCAGCACAGAGGTGCAGTATGTGTGGCTGGGGCCAAGGGTCAGGTCTAGGCCATCCTCCTTGTGCTGTCAGCTTCAGCATGAACCATTTGTCCTCCTGCTGACAACCTGGCTGCTCCCCCTCCAGGCCTTGCTTCAGGCAGGAAGAAGGGAAAAAGACAAGAGCCAAAACTTGGGGCTGACTGAATCTGCTCCCTTTTAGAAATCTTTCCTAAAAGAACCCCCCCTCCCCCAATGTAACCCACATTTCATTGACAGCACAGGCTCCTAAGAAGGGTTTATTTTAGTTTTCAAATCTTTTTCTCAGAGCAACACAAGAGAAATGCAGCTATTAAACAGCTAGTAGGTGCTCAGTATCTGTTTAGCAAATTTATTTCTACAGTTCCTTTAGCTCACATAACTTTCCCATGAGAATTGTCCTGGTTATTGTCCCTGTTTTAGAGAGTAGGAACTGATGTTCAGAGAGGTAAATAGTGAGTTGGGTAAGGCCACAGAGCCCAGACTAGACAGAGCCTGGCTGTGCAGTCAGGCACTGTTCATTCCTGAGCCAGTCCACAGCCCTGAAACCAGGGTCGCCTCCACAGGACCTCATTGTAAGCTTCCGGTGTGGCTTCATGGAAATGCATGTGACCAGGTTTCATAACTAACGTGGAAGATCTCTTATACATTCTCTGCTTATTCTTTGACTAGCATTTATGCTGGATATTTAGTTATATTTCTACCAATACAGCAAGAGTTTTATTTCTTACAGCCTGTTGACTTTTCCTTCTTGCCATGAGTTTCTTCTCCTTGTTGAGCATAGACCCAGTCAGATGCAAGGCCTGGAAACTGAGCTATTAATAGAAGAAACAGGTGCTTTCCATAGCTGAGGATGACTTAGGAATGACCGTCCATGGGTGTGATCGCTTAAAGCTTTGTGCTTGGAACATTTGGACACATCTGCCCCCAAATGTAAAGTATAAAGTATAGATATTTACGGCAAGCAGCTTGGTGAAAAAAAAATTTTAAATGAAATCCTATAACACTATGGTTAGATGTTTAAAATTAATTTAATGGTAACTAGTTTTGTGGAATGACTGCCATCCTCCTAGATCTAGAGTTTAATGATTTAATCATGAAAATGTTGGTATTTGTAACTGAATTATAGTTTCTTTGTGGGAGAGAGGTACATTATATTCCCAAACTGGCAAATTTGTATGTTTGGATTCATTCTTAACTTTTCTCTGTGCATCATGTAGATTAATCACTATTCTCTTTGGTTCAATTCACTTGTACATTTTTTATTTTTCATTAACCAGTTGAGAAGTCCAGAACTTTGTGAGTTCACAGGGTGAGTGCATTGTTCTTGGCTAGGAAGTAAGGGTTGTCCTTTTCCTGCAGCCCATTGGGATTTCAAGGTTTCTTTTCTGCTGACTTTGCTTCCCATGAGAAAACAGCTATCCAGTGAGTGAGAGTCAGCTCTCCTAAAGTTAGAACAATTGGCCAGATTTTGTGCACACTATATTTGGTTGAGAGAAATACAGTATTAATTGGCATTATAGTAACTGGTATTTAGAAATACAATATCACTTTCATTAAAATATACCTGAATGATAATACCTAGCCATTATTCTGGAATTGAATACTCTAAAGCTGTTATCAGAGGGTATATAAGTAAAATAGTTGCTACCCCCTCCCACCTTTAAAATAAAGGAGAAAAGGAAAATGTTAGCTATATTGTTTTTTAGTAGAATAATGCATGAAAATGACTAACTCATCTATTTGTATTTGTTGCTTTGGCTGTTAGTCCATTCTTTCCTTTGGACATGTTAACAGTGCTTTAAAACTCAGTGTGTTGCATATTAAATGCATGTGATTAATGTGAACAGTCTTGAAATGCTTTTGAGTTACTCAGTAGATTCCTTTTTTGTGATTTTTATTGTGGCATTGTGGCATTCTCACATTTGTGGGTTTAAATTGTCTTAAGTTATCAAACGTTGCATTATGTAACCCCAGCTTTAATTTTCAGAAGCAGTGTCCATTTTATTTTGGTTTATAAGAAGTGCTTTGTGTTTACCATTGTAATTTATCCATGTTGTGTTTTCTAGCCCCCAAATCTGTTTCTTACCATTGTGATTGACCTTGTTTTGCTGAGATTTAGTTTTGAAGAATAAAAATCTTCAACACTGACATTTTAAAGTTTCTGAGAATTCTTATAATCATCTTTGCCCCCCCAGCAAATGACTCATTGTGATGAAATATGTGTGGTTTTTGGCAAACAAAAAAAGAGTAAGATGGGAAGGATCTAGAAATGCTAATAGAAATTCGGCTTGAGAATGTGGCCCCATTGTTTTAGCTCGCTGAACCCAGTCCTGGCCCTTTTTCTCAGGGACTGTGTGCCCTAAGAAAACACCATTTGGGCAAATCGGTTGTGCTCTCGGGTTGCTCCTGTTGTTGCACAGAAAGGCATGTGCTTGGTTCCCGTTGTTGTGTGGCTGTGTACAAACCTCCCCTAGGTTTGATTGGCTGTGGATTTTGGGGGGCAGGGACTCAATTGAGCCATGGTGGACCGTGCTCGGAGGCTGTTCCTGTAGTCATCTGCCTTGTGTTGGTTCCAGGGAAGCTGCTCGGGAGTGTCGCAGGAAGAAGAAAGAATATGTCAAATGTCTTGAAAATCGCGTGGCTGTGCTTGAAAACCAAAACAAGACCCTCATTGAGGAACTCAAGGCCCTCAAAGATCTCTATTGCCATAAAGCAGAGTAACTGTCTTTGCCTTGGACCTTGTTTACTCTGAACCCTAATCAAGGCAGGCAATGCAGTAGTGTTCACTGCCGATCGGACTTGCGGAAGGGACACTCGGGACCTTAACTAAGAATCCAGTTTGGTTTAGTATTTGAAAATTGGATTAGGAATACTTTTCTGAGCTTTGGAATGCGACCTAGATCACTGTCACCAAGCTTATCGCAGTCTGTCTGTCAGCAGCACGCACAACATGTTTTGTTTGCCCTTTTGCTTCTACTTTTTCCAGGGAAGCTGCTAAAGAATGCCGACGTCGAAAGAAGGAATATGTAAAATGCCTGGAGAGTCGAGTTGCAGTGCTGGAAGTCCAGAACAAGAAGCTTATAGAGGAACTTGAGACCTTGAAAGACATTTGCTCTCCCAAAGCAGATTAGTAAAAATATTTAACTATGAACTGATTGCGACATGTACAGTTGCTTTGTAAGCAATACAATATATAGCTGGCAAGAATGATGGCTTTTTTTTTCCTTTATATCACTCATCTTTCTAATCACTAACATTCCTAAAATGCCTCACTGTACATATTCAACTCTTAGCTATAGCTTCAACTTTTTAAAAAGAGATAAACTGTTAAAAAAAAAAAGTATGTAACAAATTCTTAAAATGAAATATTTGTAAGACTTGTTCCAGTACTACATATTTGCACCTCCCAAGCTCTGTGTCATGAATTGTGTCCTATGCAATAAAAACTTTTATGGGTCTTTGATCATTTTAGGAAGGGGCGATCAAAGCTAACACATCCAGCAGTAAAATAAAATTAAGCCACATACACAAAAATACCTCAGGAAAGACATACCCCGGATAGGGATATAGCTTAGCGGCACAGTGCCTGTCTGGCAAGCACAGGGTCCTGAGTTTGATTCCCAGGACTGAAAAACAAAAACAAAAAAAAGGATCTCTCCATGCCCACACAAGAATAGCATGGAAATGAATTTTGCCACTTATAGGTTTTTATATTAGTCACTTGTAAGGAAAATACAGTATTGTATTGCTGTTCTTCAATGCCATAGTCAAAGACAGTTTTTAATAGAACTATGTTGGTTGCACTTTGTAGTATTTGGCACTTAAACATCAACATTTATTGTAGGTTCTTTTTTTTTTTTTTTTTACTCTGTAATATGAACAATCTTGCAAGCCAGGTGTGATGGTGCACACCTTTAATCCCAGCACTCGGGAGGCTGAGGTAGGAGGAGTGTTGTGAGTTTGAGGCTGGCTTGGGCTACAATGTGAGTGCAAGGCCGGCCTGAGCTACATAGTGCGACCCTGCCTCACAAAACTAGGGCTGGGAGTTTGGCTCAGTGACTTAAGTGCCTGCCTGGTGGGCACGAGGTTGTGAGTTTGAACCCTGGTGCCAAAAAACAAACAAACAAACAAACAAAAACCTTGCAGAAGTTCATAGTATTGGTTTGATATTCCCTAATGAAAATGACAATATATTTTAAAATCCACAGTGAGTTTAATGCCTATTAGAATTATATTGCATATCTTTCTTTATGGGTTCAGGCTGATTTCTACAGCGGGTTGTAGTCCTTACAAATGCTACTTCTATCTCATCAGAAAGACAACCCTAGGACTGGGGGTACCGTTCAGTGATACAGTACTTGCCTAGCATGTGCCAGGCCCTGGGCTGAAAAATAATAATAATGATGATGGTGGTAGAGGGGATGGTTATGATGGACCACAGGAATCTTAAAGTAAAACTCAAAACAAGCCAAGATTTTATTTTTCAGTTGAAAACAGCTTGCACTTCACCTCTGCTTAAGTACTGTTATGTCGGCACATGGATGAAGTTGATGACAGTGGAGAGACAACAGTGTTGTGTCCACAGCTCATCCTGTTTTGTTTTGTTTTGTTTTTTTGCGGCACCAGGGATTGAACTCACAACCTTGCGCCTGTCATACAGGTGCTTAAGTCACTGAGCCAAACTCCCGGTCCTGGTTTTTTGAGGCAGGGTCGCACTGTGTAGCTCGGGGCCTTGCACTCACATTGTAGCCCAAGCTGGCCTTGAACTCACAACGCTCCTCCTACCTCAGCCTCCTGAGTGCTGGGATTAAAGGCGTGCGCCACCACACCCGGCTTCATCCTGTTTTTAGAGTAAAAAGCTTCAAGGTTTACACTAGAGCCCTGACCATATGACATGGTGTCACCTCTCGCTCCCTGACATTTACCCAGCATGGGCTGTGTGCAGACTCTGCTGTCACTTCTGGTTTGTTAAGGATGTCCCCAGCTCAGTTTCAGGGGCAGAGCTGGGGCTGGGTCCAGGGGAAGCACAGAAACAGCAGTTGTTCGTGTGGTGCCCAACTGCTGCTCCCCCGTATCATCATAACCCTTACGTGTAACTTCTGGAAGGTAGGCCATGTTCTTTGGCTTTCTTTGAAAGTACTTCCTGCAGAGCCTGTGCTCTAAAATTGTCTTATCTCAATTTTGGCCTTTTCTTCTACAGAGAAGTAAGATGAGGAAAGAAGACTTGGAAGAAAAAAAGGAAAGCCCCAGGTGAAGGAAAACTTCAGGGCTTTTCAGTCAGTCAGGCGCCATAGACAGTTGAGGGGTGGACATGAAGGGAAAGATACAAGAATCAGCAAACACGATATCGAAAGCAAGAGACAGTAATGTTAGAAGTAGAGACAGATGTCCGGTAGAGTAAAAACTTCCAGGAGGAGGCTGACCTGGAACTGGGCCCTGGCATGGCGGATGGCGATGGAGAAGAGGTTGTCCCCTTCAGGGAAGATGGGGCGGGGTGGACACTGCACTCCAAGGGGCTGGGACGTGTGGTCAAAGGAGGTCAAGCTAGCACTCACATGAGAGCTTCCCTTGGAGAGGAGAGAAATGAATGTGTATGACTTCATGTATTTTACAAAATATGTTTTTTGGTTTTTTTGTTTGTTTGTCTTTTTGTGTTTTTTTAGTCCCGGGGATTGAACTCATGACCTCACACTTGCCAAGCAGACACTTGTGCCACTGAGCTAAACCCCCAGCCCTTACAAAATAGGTTATTTCATAGGATGGAGAGTTATCTAATTCTTTGGGGCCACGATGAACAGAAGTCCCCCTTACCAAGCCCAAAAGTTTAAAGAATAAGGAGACTTTTTTACCTAATAAGTCCAGAGGTAGGAGAATCCAAGGTTGCTTAATTCAGTGACTTAACTATAGTATGATGATGATATTTTTCCTACCCATTTGGCTCTCTCTGGTCACCAGTCCCCCAATCCTAGCACAGGAGAAGACAGCCCCTTCCTTTTATTTGACTGGCCTGGAAGCTCTTCAGCAGCGCATTCCCTGAGTCTCCCAAGTCAGATTTTCATAATAAGTTTGTTTCTTGACCGATCACTGACAAGGAGGGTAGAATTAAAAGCACTGGGTTGTTGGAAAATATTCGACCCCTAGATCTGCAGGAGATTCCAGGCTTTGGGGGAAGCATTTGGTCATTGATGTTGAATAAAATCAGAGTTCAGACTTGGGAGGCTGAGGTAGGAGGAGCATTGTGAGTTCGAGGCCCATTTGGGCTACAATGCGAGTGCAAGGCTGGCCTGAGCTACATAGTGTGACCCTGCCTCAAAAAAAAAAAAGAAAAAAACTAGGGCCGGGAGTTTAGCTCAGTGGCGTAAGCCCCTGTCTGGCAGGCGTGAAGCCTGTGAGTTCAATTCCTGGTGCCACAAAAAAAAAAAAAAAAAAAAAATCAGGGTTCAGGACAACTGCCATGTAGATAATGGGCAGTGTCTACCCACAGAGATGACAAGTGAGGCTTACACTGTCAGAACAGCTTGTGAGAGTGCGGGCATCGAGGTCCAGCAAAGCTCTCAAAGATGTGCAGGACTCTAATCCTGCTCATCTGGCTTGCTCCTGAAACT